>MDKI01057461.1:0-33650 GCA_005239505.1 Nicotiana paniculata
TTAAGTTCATCAATTACAAACAAAAACTTCAGCACACTTGGTTCAACACACTTTCTACTTCAGGCCCGTCTACTAGAATGCTGAAATTTTGCGTGATTGCCTTTGCTGCTTCAGCCCCGTATGCTGAAGTTATGCGAAAAAGCGGGTACACTTGCAATTTTTTTGCAAAGCAGGTACAAGTTAAAACGTGACACAAAAAGCGGGTATAGATGCAAATGCCCCCAATCAATCCATCTATGACATTCTCAAGAAAAGGAGGGGGATTTGCATTTTTATCCGCTTTTTGGGTCACGTTTTAACTTATACCCGCTTTGTAAAAAAAATTGTAAGTGTATCCACTTTTCGCCTAAACTTCAGGCATACGGGCCTGAAGTAGCAAAGGCAATCACGCAAACTTCAGCATTGTAATAGACAGTTGAACTTAAGCATTCTACTAGCTGAAGTTTTGTTCTCTATTTGTTGAACTTCAGCATGTTTTAGCTGAAGTTTTTTCCTGGATTCAATAGTTTTGTGGTAAACCTTTTTCAAAAACTTCAGCAGAAGATGCTGAAGTTATTTAGTTCATTTGTAAAAACTTCAGCACTAAATAAGCTGAAGTTTTGTTCTGGATTCATTAGTTTTGTCGTAAAGCTTTTTCAAAAAACTTCAGCAGAATATGTTGAAGTAGTTTAGTTCATTTGTAAAAACTTCAGCACTAAATAAGCTGAAGTTTTGTTATGGATTCATTAGTTTTGTCGTAAAGCTTTTTCAAAAAACTTCAGCAGAATATGTTGAAGTAGTTTAGTTCATTTGTAAAAACTTCAGCACTAAATAAGCTGAAGTTTTGTT
Source organism: Nicotiana paniculata (assembly GCA_005239505.1). Lineage (NCBI taxonomy): Eukaryota > Viridiplantae > Streptophyta > Magnoliopsida > Solanales > Solanaceae > Nicotiana > Nicotiana paniculata. Next base: position 829 of record MDKI01057461.1, read on the forward strand.
CTGGATTCATTAGTTTTGTCGTAAAACTTTTTCAAAAAGCTTTAGTAGAAGATGCTGAAGTAATTTAGTTCATTTGTAAAAACTTCAGCACTAAATAAGCTGAAGTTTTGTTCTGGATTCATTAGTTTTGTCGTAAAACTTTTTCAAAAAGCTTTAGTAGAAGATGCTGAAGTAATTTAGTTCATTTGTAAAAACTTCAGCACTAAATAAGCTGATATTTGCTGAACTTCAACATGTTTTGGCTGAAGTTTTGTTCTATATTTGCTGAACTTCAGCATGTTTTAGCTGAAGCTTTGTTATGTTTGTGATGAATTTCAGGGCTGAAGTTTGTTTTGTATTTGCTGAACTTGAGCATTCTAGGAGCTGAAATTTTTGTTTATATTTGCTGAACTTTAGCATTCTTAACTTTATTTGTTTGGAAGTTATTAGGTTGGTCGAAGTACATAAGCAGCAAACGTTAATCTTCAGTAGAAAGTTCATCCCTATGAACTGAAGTTTCATAGCAGTACCAACAGCAGCAGAAGAAAAAAGAAGAAAACGAAGAAGGAGAAGGAGGAGGAGAAAGGGGGCTGAAGTTATTTAAAAAGTGGATACAAGTTAAAACTTTTAAAAAAAAAGATATAGGTTAAATGGGGGCGACCAAATAAAGCGTCCCACGCAATTTTTGCAGAAAAGGAAAGGAATAGCGAAAAACAAGAGTAACAACGAGACACTGTATAGTGGAAGAATATACGTTATAGTATATGCACTGACGGCTAAAGAATATATGTATTGATCGTTATAAAAAAAATATTTACATAATTAAATAATTATAGTAATAATTATATATAAGCCTTTATGATAAACATTAATTGATAATCTGATAAAAATAAATAACTTCTTGTATAATAGCGACAATTTTTCAAGTGGTTGCTTAGAAATGTTCTCTGCAGCATCCCTTACAATTCCAGTCTCGGCACATCTTCGATGCTTTGCAGCAGTTTCCATCATAATTCACAACACATTTGCGTCTCGAACTTAATTTTCTCATCTGATTTATTTTATGTATCTAAATTTGGCTTCATTGCTTACACCACTCCGAAAAAATGTATACAATCTTTGTACGAATAAATAGAAACAGTTGATTTCTTGTCAACCGCCAAAAAGCTTACATAGAAGTGCTCCGATCCCCCCCCACCCCTTCTTAAGATATGCGACACTTTTTGTTTTTTAGTGTTAGTTTGTTAACTAACCTTTAAAGTTAAATTAAGTTATTTCAAATTAATATTTTAATATTAAAATTTAGATATTTAAAAATTATATAAAAGTATTTTAAGTCAATTCTGCTTATTCTTATTCTATCTTAGAAGAAGTGGAACTTTTCTTTGCATTTCTTGATCGCTCGCTTCTTTTCGCTTTCATGCGGAAGGTTCCCCTGCTTCTTGAGCAACTAGTTCGAGTGCTGGAGAACGGGGATCCTGCCGTGGTCGAACCTGAGAGGGCAAAGGTAGGGCATCGGGACCCTGCGGGAGCGCCCCTTGAGCGGGAGACAAGGGGCGCTCCTCCCGCAGGGTCCCGATGCCCTACCTTTGCCCTCTCAGGTTCGATCACCACAGGGTCCCCATTTTCTAGCCCTCGAACTAGTTTCTTAAAAGCAGGGGAAACTCTTCTCATATCAATATGATAAAAAAATATTTCAGAATATTAGTTAAAATGTCGATCACATTAACAAAAGAAGATGGCATCAAATGTCAGAAAAGATTAGTTAAAAGAGTTGTAGAAGTGAAGAAACATGATGAGATGGGATATAAAAGCAGAGGAACCTCCAAAATAAAATACGTGCAGACAAACAAGTCCGTGATCCATCTTTAAATTTCATCTCATGGCTTTTTATGACCCGTGACTCTTTTATTCTACTCTCTTCAATCAGGCTTTTACTAACCGCCGTCTTCTTACACATTTTAGGACTTGCTTCATAATCACTTATTACAATGTAATTAATTTTTTACACCTTGCAATTTAACATATTATTAATGGTTATTTTCCTTATTTTATGTTAACACTGATTGTTAATAGTTACATTTAATTACCTTTAACTCACTTAATAATGTAAAAGTAATTTACATTATCAAGTGTATAAGGGTTAAATCCCGGTATCGACGTTCATAATGGCCTAAAGTTGTTTATTCTCTCATTTAGACATTAGAAGGGCAGCGACATATCTTGTCTTTCGATTAAAAGGACAATTCGATGAACAAAATATTTCGTATTCACGTAAGGTTTGTAAAAAGGTTATACCCTAATAAAATGTGATAAAGACAACTTATTCTGATGCAAGCATAATCACTCAAATCCGTAACTTATAGACCATACAAATTGACGATTACTTCAAGGTTATCCTTCTTTATCCTGTCTTTCGATTGTATTCGGCATCTGAGGCTAACATTTTTGTTTAATTTCTTATATTTGATCCATCCCACCTTTAGGGATCAATATTCAATAGTGATCTTTTACTTGCCCCTAAGATAACTCGAAAAATCGATATTATTAATTGAAAACGGAAGTGGCGAGTTTCTGTATTTTGTAAAAACAATATTTGTGTTAGTAGCATGTTATAGGACATAAGGGCGTTCAAACCGAATCGAAAAATCGTACCAAATCAAAAAGTTAAACCAAATTAATTAAAAAATTTAATTAGGTTTGGTTTGATTTAGTTTGGTATTGAGTAAAAAAAAACCGAACCAACCCGATATATGAATATAGAATTTTTATATGTACTTATAAGACTTTATATTGAATTTTCTTCAAAAACAAAAGTGTAGAAATATTTGAGATCCTCTCATGGGACGTAATATTTAACAGAACTATGAAGTGCATTCATTTCTATTTACTATAAAAATAGTTGTACCACTTTCTTATCAAATGTTAATGGAATGCACCAATCATCTCTTTGTTCTTCCATATTCATATGTTAAGATTTCTCATAACTTCTTCGAATTTGAAATGGTATTTCGATAATGTAAAATTAAATAGAATATATCATTACTAAGGTATCATCTTGATTTTTATATTCAATTATTAAATTCGGTTAACCTTGAAAGCATATATTAACAAAAAATTATTGTTAGACAACTAAAAAAATAACTATCATGTGTTACTAAAAAATTCTCCTATAAGAATATTTTAATAGATCATATGGTTGTCAATTTTTTTATTTTTTACTAAACATATATTCACTTATCAAAACTTTACCTATAACTTTAACAAAGTAAGATTGAAAAATATTCATGGAACAAGAAAAATCCGAAAAACTGAAAAATCCGACAAAACCGAACCAATCCAAACCGATATAGTTAGTTTGGTTTAATTTTGATAAAAAAACGAAACTAGCCCGATCTATGTACACCCCTATTACGACATATAACTAACGGAGGATATAATATACTCTATAACAAGCTTTCATATCATTTTGGCCTTCGAAAACATCCCATATTGCTCGATCGAGTAATTGAAGTTAATCACGATCGACATTATAATAACGGACTACTTTATCCTTTTTTGGTTTTATCGTGTTATCGAAGTTTTATTACTTGCACATTCACCTAGGAAACAACAATCTTTTCCCCTCTTAAAATATATACTGATAGCATCTTCCAAACATAGTTGCCGTTTTTATACATGTATACTTGTATGGAATTTCATTTTCATTCCTTTTACGGCTGAGTAAAAGGACACTACTACGAGTTAACAAATATACAAGGACCATTTTATACAAAAACGCCCAAAATAAAATAAAAAGTAAAAGAGAAAAGATGTTGACTGTTTATCTGATGATTTTGTCCAATAACTACCTACAAAATGTAACCATATGGAAATTTAACCATTTCTTCCTGAATCTAGCTAGTTCACATTTTTAAGCATTATACAACATTGCATATTAATAACCTGTTTCGATGAGCTTGTTTTAAGTAACTTTTAAGCCAATATAACTTTTAAGCTATAAGTTAGGAATTTTAGTTTTTGGCTTTTCGCTTGTTTTTGTCATTTTAACTTAAATTCAGGTCCTAATACTAAGATGAGGAAGAAGGAATTTGACCATAAAGCTCAAAGTACAAAGAACAGGACAAGCTATTTAGTTCATTCGATTTATTGCAATGAACAATTTTATAGGACAAGCAATGGAAAGCTTGGAAGAAGCATGTATATTTTGGTCCGATCCACCTCTGTCTTAAATGCCATTCCAACGCATAGTTGTCATAATACTCAATAAATTCGAGCAGTATTTTACTATAGTAAGTGAACAATTTGATTAAATCAAAAAAATAAAGACCCATCAATCCTTACAAAAGCTTATCCCAAAAAGAGAGTAGAGAATGTCTATAGTTAACATTATTATAAAAATGATAACCTGTAAATATGTTTTAAACGACTTTTTCTATATGCGTGTATAGATGTGTGGGAAGCAAGAAAAAACAAAAAAACAAAAAAAAAAAAATTCCTGGAGAATAAAGAATTTGTTATGTTCTCTGGATTTTGACCCAAATTCCTTCACTTGGTATATCTTGATGAACCACAAAGAGAAGATAGTATCCTGGTGGGGCTAATGTAGCCGAATTTGGAGTGACCACATTTATTTGGTAGGCTTTTTCTCCAACTAGTTTCACATTTTCACTTGCTAGTACCAGTAATCTTTGGTTCTGGGTAAATGAGTGTGTGTTAAATCCTGGTGCAACCATTGTTACCGTGACCAAATTTCTGTTTACCTTACCTGAAACCTTAAACCGAACCGGCACCCGTTGCTCATACCCGATTATATATTGCGGAGCGGGTGAAATAATCTCGGGGCGCAAATATTCCGATTCTGGATCCAAATAGGATGGGGAAAATGCCTCCAAGCTTAATTCTGTTGGAAAAAGAACTCCCGTGAAGTTGTAATATATATGTGGGTTACTACCACCAATAAGAACCCGACCATCTCGAAGTAAAGTAGCGGTTGAATGGTACATTCTTGGTATGGTACTCGGGTTCTGGATCTCGAATCGAGAGCCAAACGGGTTGTCGGGTCGGTAAATCACGGGTTTCAAAACCGGGTCCCGACCCAGTTCCCATCCAGCCGTGCCCGTGGCCGCTCCATTAATGATCAACACATTCCCATTTGGTAAAATCACCATGTCACCCATTGTCCTAGCCAGTGGCATGTTCTCCATAGTCCATTGTGGATTCGGGTCGGTTATTCTGATCCGCCCGCATGTACTCAAAGCACCAAGAAATTTACCATTTTGAGCACTGATATATGAACCTTTTGGTGCTCCACCACATACCAAAACCTCAGCTTGAATTTGTTGTGTTTGCAAATTCTTCAATGGAAGAAGAACAGCAGAACCAGTGCTAGGATAACTTCTCGGGTCACCACCTGGTATTTGAGGGTAACTTTTCACCACCACGTTCTTAGTATAATCAAACAAGATAGCTCTGTTATTAGCAAAAATGAACAAATTTCCATCCACATTAAGAAAAACAAAAGGGTATAAGTTATTCTCAATTTTAGGATCATTTGTCTGCACAAGAAATGGCAAACTGTATGCTTTATAAGCTGAAGCAGGCTTAGGATAAAACTCATAATTAAAAGCCCGACGACCACCAATGACAATTTGTCTACCATCTGGTAATATATGATTTGTAGCATACCATCTTCTTTGAGCCAGACCACCTTGAATTTCTTGCCAGTCACAAGTATTATTACCATTACATGGTTTGAAAACTCTTACAACTTTCTCACCATCATTGAATCCACCAGTTTGGACTAAAGAGCCGTCAGGAAATACAGCACCAGAAGAGCACCAGACATCAGTTTGGACCATAAGCGGACGTATAGAGTTGGTGACAGCGTTGTACTCGACAGAATGAGCAGTGCAGTCAATTTGTAAGGTGGTGTCATTTGGGTCATTGCGACATTTTCCATCGGGCAATGAGATGTTGGAGTGACCAAAATCAGTACGGTCGAAAATGACGACTTTGTCGTTGTTAAGGAGTTGCATGTGCATGGCTGAAATGCCCATGTTTGACAGTAGTAAATTCCATTTGCCACCAGCGGCGGAAGCAAAGTTGGGCCGGTGACATGATAGTAGCAGAAAGAGATGCAAAAGAATGAAGAAAAGAATACTACTAGTACTAGTTGTAAACTTCATAATGAGTTGTGTTCTGACAGCAATTACGACAAAAAGGCGAAGGTAGTAATCAGAAGAAGGGAGGGGTGGTGGGGTTACTGGAGTTTTTGTGCATAGAATAGAGGTGAATAATATGGTCTTGGTTGGGATGTGTGTGGTTATCAGAAGTCTAAGGATGGATGTCCTTTATATATATGGTGTGTCACGGTTGTAGCAAAGTAGGAAGATATGTTAGTACCACAAGCAACCAATCGCGTGACGAATAATTGCGGCCGGTGATGGTTTGTCAGCAGGAGAAAGCGTTAGTACCCCTTCTATTGTAAATTATGTGTTAGAGGGAGCAGAGTCACATTCAAATATTAAAATGAATAGGTTTAACTTTTAAGATTTTTAATTTTTAGTTTAATCTTATTAAAATTATGAGTTCAGATTTAATATTTGTTGAGATTTTATTAAATTTTATATATATATATATTTATACTCTGTGTCGAATCCGTAATCATAAAACTACATCCGCCTCTGAGAGAGAGTGAAACAAATTTTTCCTTGATCGTTGTATTTTTTTTACCATTAAATACTTTGGATTCTGAAATATTTTTGGCTTATAATATCTTTTACACAGTTTTTAAGTATATAAATTTTATTTTAAAATTTTAAAGATTCTAAGTTTGAATTTTCACTATCAAAATTTAAAAGTTTAGCTCTCGTGATTCGAATTGTCATATAAATTGAAACAAAAGGAGTAAGTTATAATCTTTTTAAAACAATGTGCATATACTGATTAGAGCACCGGCCACTTTTTTTAATGAAAAAAGAGCAAATTTGAATAAATCAAACTACAACAGTTTGAATTATATGCATTTGTTAGTCTAAATGATAATTTGACACAAGTTCCAAAATTTTTATCAGTATATACAATTATCTGGACCTGTTTAATTATTAATGAAGTAAATAAAGAAGTTTTACTCGGTTGTACGTAAGTGTTACATTGTAATAAACCGTAAAACACTGATAATATAAAGATATTTACACTATCTCTCTTTTTTTTTTGTACTAAAGATAAATATTATATATTAATAAGTCTATGCGTACAGATATGTTGGTGCTCAGGTTGCATCACATTACAAGCTAAGTCATTCTCAGTAGTAGTTATCATATTACAAACTAATACATTACTATTCGTATCTATATTGGTTGTAGCATCCCTAGTGAATCTATACTACAACAACAAAAGAAATTCAGGATGATGTTATAGTTGCCCCTTTCATGCACTGTAGGTTCTTCATGTCGCAAGTCATCTGCTGGTAGTGATAGGGAACGTGTAGCTGACAGACCTTGCTTATCATTTTCCCAATTTTTTTCAATAAAAAGTGGTGGCTGATCCAAGCGTGAATTGTATAGGTCCCTTCCAAAAAACTTCTCGATTTTGCTAGTTGATCTGTTAATTTATTTTGTTCTCTGTACGTATGGCTAACTATTGGATCATGAAGCATCCAGAGCAGGTACCTGCATTCAGTTAACAGATTAGCAAATTTTGAATTATTGCCATGCAGTAGTGTAATTACCTCTTTGGCGTCAATTTTCACTTAGATTGGCAGTAGGTTATGAAGTTTAGCCAACATAAGCCCCTGTATTAACGCATATATTTCTGTCGTAATAATAGATTGATGGGGTATGTTTCCTGAAAACCCTATAATCCAGTCCCCATTGTGATTTCTAACTATTCCTCCGATGTCATTTTTATTTATAGTTGACGAGTGTGCTCCATCCGTATTTAGTTTGTATATATTAGGTTTTGGTGGAATCCATTTTAAAAGAACCCTTATACAACGTTGTATTTTATGATTTGAAGCTGCTAGATAGCAAAATTCAGTAGCCAATTGTGTAGTAAAATTGATACTAACAGGTTTATGTAATCGTTCATAATTATTTTTGTGTCAAGTAGTCCAAATATTCCATAAACTTAATGTAAAATAAGTATGTGGATAGATATTATGAGGGAATTTTTTCCGTTTGTAGCTAATTAAAGGACGTAGCCATTCTTGTGGAGTATTAAAGTTAATTAAATTTTTTATATGTTTCCCCATTCCTAGATTGTTCCAGTATGTTTGTGCATTTATACAAGTTAAAAATATATGATTTGTTGATTCCTCAACTTCATGACAGTAAAGACATTCTCCATTTGTGTTAATGTTAAGATGTTGCAGAAATTGAAGTGTTGGTAGCCTATTAGGATGAAGTAGCCAAATGAAGTATTTAATTTTGGGATATATAGGAAGGGTCCATATCCATCTGAATTTGTACATTGTGTTATGGTCATTATCGGAATTAGTTTTTAGGGCTTTGTACATTGATTTTACCGTGAATTTACCATTAGTAGTTAAACCCCAGTAAATTCTATCAGCTTTATTATTGTATGCTGAAATGTAAGGAGTATTTGTGATGTTTTTTATATCATTCGTAAGTTTGAAAGGCAATAAGTCCCATTTCCAACCATTAGAATCATGCAGGCAATTAATATTTATTATTTGATGTTCCAAAGGTATTGGGCCACTTATTAGGGAGCGAACAGTTATCCCATTTTTTATCTAACAGTCATTCCAAAATTTAATGTGTGTGCCTGTTCGTATTTGCCATTGTAAACCTATTTGGCAGTGTTCCTAACTCTTTAGTATGTTACGCCAAGTTTTGGAATAATATGTAGGAGATGAGATATGTAGGAATTTATTAATTAATATCTTAGCTCAAATATTTGGGGTGGAGTGAAAGACTCTCCATGCTAGGCCTGCCAATAAAGCATTGTTCTTTTGACGAAGGTATTGGATTCCTAAGCCCCCTATTTTGCGGGGTGTAGTAATTTTCTTTCATTTTCTGCCAAAATTGCGTTGGTACTGTTCTATTTTATCAACAATTGTCGTTGGAATATGAATATATTGCATAATATGATTTGATAGATTGTTAAGAGTTGATTTAATTAGGGTAGTCAGTCCCGCCATGGTTAGAAAGTTTGTTTTCCACACTGCTAGTCTAAATTTAAAGTTGTCCAATAGGAATTGGAAGTCTGCCCGTTTTGGTGTGATTAGAAAATTGAAAATCCTAAGTACTTACCAAATTTGTTTCCTTCTTTGAATTGGAAGCAATTCAGAGCCAAATTCTTATCATTTGTTGTACAATTCTTCGAGAAGAATAACTTTGATTTTTCAAAGTTTATTCGTTCTCCCGAATACTTGTTGAAATGGTTTATGACATCTATTACAACGTTGCAACTTTTAGGAGTTATTTTGGACAAAAGTATGATATCATCTGCAAAAAAAAGGTGGGATAGTTTTAGTCTTTTTTTTGCAATATTGATGGGTTGCCATTGTAAATAATCAACAGATAAGTTAATGTATCTTGAAAAAAATTTCATACACATAATGAATAGATATGGTGATAAAGGATCACCTTGGCGAATCCCTTTTGATGGTGTGAAGTAAGGAGTACGTGAACCATTAAGGAGAATAGAAGTAGAAGTGGTAGTAACACATGACATAATTAACTTAATCATAGATGTAGGAATGCCAAAATAGATAAGTTTTTTCCTAATAAACGATCATTCTTGTCTATCAAAGGCCTTTTCGAAGTCTAATTTAGAAGCATGTAACCATTCTTTCCTTTTCTTTTTGCAAATTGATTTAAAACTTCTTGAACTATTATGGCACTGTCAGAAGATCTTTTACCCTGTTGAAAGCTGGTTTGTGTTGGTCCTATTATTGACGAAAGAATAGGCTTAAGCCTATTGACTCTTATTTTGGTTATAATTTTATAAGTGGTGTTACAAAGACTTATTGAGTGTCTGAGCATGTTTCACTTTTGGTATAAGGCATATATAAGTTTGATTTAGTACGGGAGATATGCGCCTAGTGCTAAAAATTTCATGACAAAATTGTTTGACCTTGTTACCTACAACATGCCAGTATTTTTGATAAAAAAAATGTATAAAAATCCGTCTGGATCAAGTGCCTTATAAGGGCTAAAACTGTATAGAGCCTGAGTGATTTCATTGTCCTTGAGAGGCTCATCTAAAGCTTGTAAATCCTTAAAGTTTAGAAGACATGTATCTTTTTCATTGATAATATGAATTGAGAGATCTTGTCCAGTAGTAAAGAGATTCAAGTAGTAATTTAGTATAAGTTCTTGAATTTCATTTTGATCAAACTCTAATTACCCACTGAATCCTTTATGGAAGTTATCCTATTTCTCCTACGCTAATGTAATGTAGATATGTGGAAGAATTTTATGTTGGCTTCTCCGTCATTTAGCCACATTAATTTAGATTTTAACTTGCAAAAGTCTTCGTCTAAGTATGCTACTAAATTCATTAGTCAGTTGTGTTTCCAAATTTTGTAAAAAAAAACTAGTAGGGTAATTGTCTATAGTACATGTATATAAGGTGGTACTCAAAACATATGGTAAATAACCTGTTTTTACTTGTAAACTACACATATTGATAATATAAAAGTTTTGATGATGTTATTGTGTATAATTTGAAGAAAAAAGGAAATAAAATTCCCTTATTCCAAAGAAATTAAATCAATTTATTTTAGTATTCATCTCAGTCTCAGCATATTTTTTTCATTTTTTTAAGCACACCTATTATAGTGTAAAAGTTAAAAAAAATTATTACATTCAACAGAATTTCTTTTTCTTAAGAAAAGTGAAACCCTTTAAAGTATTTAAGCGAGTAAAGAATATATATATATATATATATATATATATATATATACATACATACACACACTTAATGTAGTTAATTCACATGAATTAGATTATAAGAAGTTGTCTGCACCTGATGGCTTTGCCATGTGCCTATTGATCAGGTGACGATATCTCAAAAAAATATACAGGATGTTCATAATCATAACGTTATAAAGAATTATGTTTCACCTAGTATGTTTGCGTTTCGCTTGTTTATACATGTGGGTTTGCTGCAATAACTTTTTTAAAGTTATATACAAAGGTAATGTAAGAAGAATTTACGCAATTGTTATAGTTTAACATCTTATTGCTGGTTAATTATTATTTTTTGCTGTGTTCATCATATAAATTAATGTTAATTACTTTATAAGTAATTTAATTATGCTAATATTTTTCTATATTATATGTGCATAAAAGTTGAACTCCTATATCTATCTTCGCGCCCTGAAGTATGTTGTCCTTTATTTTCTTGCCATATAATATTTTAATACCACATTAATTAGTCTTCATTTTTTCCCACTCGTTGTATACTTCTAACTCACTATTTGATATATTAGGCAGTATGAGTCGTGCACACAGACAGGTGAAATTTATCAGCTTTGACAGGTCAAGAAATGCATGCAAGGAATATATCCTTTTGCCATTTACTTGAAGTAACTTAACGTGGTCAGATACTTTCTTGTACTCTTTGTTTGTCTTCGACAAGCATTAGCTAATGATCCCTTCTAATCTATATATCTGCAATTTTGCCCTATATTTTTATACGTGGACTACAAACAAATCATTAGAAAGGCCTAACCAACCACCATTCTACTTGGGACCACTTTCTTTACCTTTTTTTATCTTCTACTTTTCATTTTTTTCTTTCATTTGCTGATTAGCCAAATGAATAAGTTAACCTTAGCATTGTTCAATAGGTGTTTGGCCAAAAAATGTATATCTTCGTTTAAATAATTAAATTTATATGAACAAGCGATAATCTTAGCTAACAATAATATTCTTAGGTGGAGTTTTTTTTAAAGAAGCAATAAATATTAGATGGGTCAGTCTTTAGTGGAAACAACATGAAATAACTGTTCTAGAAAGTAAGAACAATCAATAACAATAAATAGCAATAAATGATATTTAAGTAAATAGGAGGAATGATTCACCCAATAAAGAATGAAATAGGTGGATTTTCCTCCTGACAATGATGAAGGACAGGCAAATCCTTGAATATTTGAGTTATTCTCGGATCTGATGGAAAGATATGGACAAGAATCTTAGTGAAAATGTGGTGTTTGAGAGACTGAGAGAGACGAATTTTTTTGTCAAAGTGTGTTCTTTACAAATGAATATCACATGCCCCTATCATTGTCTTTTTTTCCTATTTATATGGGGCATATTCTTAAGAAACCCTTGCAGAGAATATCCACTAGAATATTCTCTTTTATTATCCTATCTTGAGAACTAGTCGTTACAACTATATCAACAATACTCGACCTCGACCTCGACTCTTGTTGACATCTCGACTACGGCCCTCATCGACTCTTCGACCATGGATTTTGCTGCTTCTTGGGCCATCTCGACTAATGACGACTTGAGAACCCTTCCTTTAGTATTATCTTGTCTTAAATATTCTAAGGAAAAAATTTGACCCATACAGTTAGTCCTTCCGCTTATTGAGGTCGTGCCCTCGTACGAGGTCGGTGAGCGGACAATGTCGTTCATAGTCGGCAGGGGTCGTGGTCATGGAGATAGGACTACGTGGCTTTTTGGGGTCTGCATATTTTGAATTTATCAAATTGTCCGGGAAGCTAGTAGGAGTTATCTGGGCCAAGAAAAATGATGACGTCATGGCATCTTGTGTCATAATGACGCCGTTTCTCGATGAATTGCATCGATTCAGGTGGAATTCTTGATTGACTTTGTCGGTTCGATTTTCATGCTAATTATTCCCCACACAGTTTTGATTCTGGTGCCTCCTAAACTTATAAATAGGGGATGATTTTCCGAATCTGGAACTTTTCAAACTCATTCTTCTCCTCTAGCACCAACTTATCTTACTTCCTTTGTAGATCATTCCTTTTTCTCTATTTCTAAGACTCATACCGTTCTTCATTCTTCTATTTCGAAACCCATCTCTCTTACCAAAGATGATGTCTAAAATGCCTTCTGAGTCCGATGAGGGGAGTTATGTGCCCCCCTTGGCAGTGGTGTATCCTCATCATGGGGGTGTTCCTGCCACCGATGCTCCCTAGCCTTCCCATTGGTGGAAGAAATAATTCCGCGCAACCCTAATTCCCGGTCTGATTTCACCAAGTAACCTAATGCCGAACCTGGGGCTTTACGATCACTGATGAAGATAAAGGAATTAGAAGAGCTTAGGGTTAAGTTCAGTATTCCTAACCATGTCGAGTTGGTTCCGGCGGGGTGGGACACTATGCAGATCCACCGTTCTGGGTACTGCACCTTCTACGCCTACCCTTTCTAGGTCGGCTATACTCTCCCTCTTCTTTTATTGGCGGAAGAATTTTGTCGTTATTACGGCATTTTTCTAGCTTAGCTCGCACCATACATTTACAAAGTTATATGAATGATTACCAAATTTGTCGAGCTAGCCGGGGTCGAATTGACACTTCGACATTTGATACATCTCTTCGTCCCTAGCTTTTATAAGGGACGATGGTAAATCTTTGTCACCAAGGAGGCAATTGCTTGGTAGTGAAGATGGACGACAAGGCCAACCCATTATTCCGGTTAAACTTCTTCTTCATCAAAACCGAAGACGTGGTGGCCAATGCCGATGGTTTCCTGGAGGCTTGGAATTATACTCGTAAGTGCTCAATCTTCCTGTAGGTATTTGATTTTTCTCCTGTGCCCGGTCGTGGGTTCTGACTTCTCGTCCCTTTCTCGCGCAACCAAGATTTTGCCTCCTCCTTAGGTCGTCGACATTTCTGATTAGGTTGGTCGACTTCTTTTGCATATTGTAGGGATTCACGAGTGGTCGGGTTTCTTAAAGAAGTTTGGACCTTCTCCCCTTTCAACTGGTAAGTTCCTATTATCATTGGCATCTCGGGTTTCTTTTTCTTTTGTTCACCTTTGCTGACTTTCTTTTCTCCTTGTATTTTTCTTAGCTTTGGTCAGGGGATATTCAAGAAGGTCTAGAGATCCCGCACCCTCGTTCCGTAAGAGGAAAGCTACTACGTCCTCGGCTCCTGCCCCTTCTATGACCACGGCTGATCTTGTTCGCATCTTAGTCCCTTTTGTTGTTGCGCCGGTATCTATTCCTTCTTCAACCGTAGAGACTTCGGCCATATAACCTTCGGTTTCTCCCTCGTACCATCTCATACATGATGAAAACGAGTTGTTTCCTGCCGATGGGGACTTGATGCCTTGCAATAGGAGGTTCGTGGACGTGGGAGAGGGGTCGATGGGTGCTGATGTAGGAGATTGTGGCTTCGACCTTCGGGAGAAGGCCACAGTGATCATCGGGAGATCCCGGAGGCTAATCCCTAGGTCGTTGGGTTGGAAGATACGGATGTTCCACCTACTGGGGATGCGGTCTAAGACGTGATGGGCCGTCACGGCCCTGCTTTTCTAGGACGCGATGAGGCCTCGTCTTTCGATATAGCAGCGGACGCGCCTCCTTTGGAGGATGACAGAGATGAGGCCATTGCTGATGAGGATGAGGGATTCGATTCTAACATGGATGCAGAAGAGTTGAGGATGATTGACGAGGGGCTTACTCAGATCAAGTGAGGTTGGAGGGGTGTTCGAGAACTATTACGACCCCGATGGACCGTAACCTTCTCATGGATACCGGGAAGATTATCCCATCCCTTGTCCATCTCAATTTTGAGGTTGAAGGAACGACTCTCAAGAGTATATATGACCGCGACTTGTCGAACAATATTGTCGGCTTTGCCCTTCGGGTAAGAATCTCTACTGTTGGTTGTTTTTCCTTGGTTCTGCTCTTTTATAGTCTCTTAGTTTTCATTGCTTATTTTATAGACGATTGTCCTAGAGATTGAGAGTACTCGTAGGAAGCAAAGGATCAAAGATATATATGTGAAGTTGAAGGACAAGTACTTCAGGATCCTTGAGAAGTATCGGGAGCTGCGATATTGGCTTTGTGAAGGCGACGATGTGCGCTAATTGAAGGAAGATTTGAAGGCCAGGGACGAGGAGCTGGTGCGGATAGTAAGTGTAGAATACTAGAGGGTACAATGAGGAAAAAATAAGAAGAACTCCAGCTTATCAAGGGGGTCGTGGTTCAGTGCATCAACCTCCAAGCTCAGGTAGTCGTGTTGTGCGACCAACTCGAGGTATGTGAATTTAGGGTGTAAACCCTTAGTGGTGAGGTTGCTGAAAATTTGGAAGAGCTAGGGAAGGCGGAGTCGACACGGTCGGAGGCTTTAAATATGGTAAAGTCCCTTGAGGTGGTGATTTGAACTCTCCTTTCTGAGCGGGAGAATGATTTAACGATGGCCAGGCTCAAGGAAGAACGACTCGATGAAAGGATCAGGGAGTTGGAAAGAGAGACCTCTATTCTCCATGATCGAGTGGTTGCTTTGGAGACCGAGAAGGCCCAATTACTCGCATATCCATCCTCTTCCCATGCTTCAGATTTTCCCAACGTTCCTCAGGATTTATATAAGGAGTGGATTCATGTCGAGGCCCAATTAGATATCTTTCGAGATTTGCATGCGGTGGAGTCCGTGTCTGATGCTGCCTTTGAAGGTGTTCGTGTGAAGGCTCGCGAAACTCGAGTCACTTGTGCGTATGATCCTGCTACGCTTGAGGCCGGTGAAGGTGACGATGAAAGTGTAGATCGGCTTGAGGAGGACGCCTGTTACGGTAGTGCTTATCCAAAGGGCGAATGCAATGATGGATCAAGATGGTGAGGGTATCGATGGGAAAGGCGATGAAGGTGAAAAAGATCATGATAGTGGCGATCAGTAGTTTTTCTTCTTCTTTGTTTTTTTAAATTTTTTTGTATTTTTTCCAGCGTCTTCACGAGCCTTTTTATAAAATGTTTAAGTATGCAATGCCAAAGTTTTTCTCTGCATCTGCTTCCTTTCCTGTGGTTTATTTTCTATACTTGTATGTTTTTGCTTATGTTGTTTGGCTGTCTTTGCTCTTTCCTTCATTGGTGTTGTCTTTTTGTTGGCCGTAGTCTTGGAGCCGATTACGCGTTGTTTGTTTCCTTTTTTCCTTTTTTGTGTGTTGAAATATGTCCTAGGGCACCAAATTGTCCGATCATGACCTTTCGTTAAATTGCGGACGAGGTCCGGTGGGTGTTTGTTCGAAAGAGGTCGAACGTAACCTTCCATTATATTGCGGTCGAGGGCCGATAGGTGTTTGTTCGAGCGAGGTCGAACGAAACCTTTCATTAGATTTTGGCCAAAGCCCGATAGGTGTTTGTTCGAGCAAGGTTGAACATAACCCTTCATTAGATTGCGACCGAAGGGCGATAGGAGTTTATCCGAGTGAGGTCGAACTAAACCTTTCATTAGATTGCGACCAAAGGTCGATAGGTGTTTGTTCGAGCGAAGCCAAACATAACCTTTCATTAGATTGTGGCCAAAGGACGATAGATGTTTGTTCGAGCGAGGTCGAAGATAACCTTAATACGAAAAAGGTATGCTGATAAGCATAAATTTCTTATTGCTTATACATTATTGCTTTTGTTACATTCTTGGAGAAATTGACAGATTTTTAGGTGTTGGCTGGTGTTCCAATCCCAGTCTCGGTCTATCTAGTCCCTTCATTGGTCGATCTGGAGAATAGTGAGAGGCCGAGCAATGAAATAGCAGCCACAATCTTATCGTCGCGAACTTTGACTCGAAGCGTTCCCTTAACCGCCTCATTAAAAAACCTCCTTTGAGAAAACCCAAGTGGGACAATACTCAAGTGAGGGAAAAAGAGAATGCTTTAGGGGAAGCCTTTTCTTTCAGAAGTTGAAGTACTTGAGGTGGTTGATATTCCAATTGTTTGGAAATAACTTTTCTTCCATTGTCTCTAGCTTTAATGAACCCTTGTTCGCTTTGGCTGTGATTTTGTATGGACTATCCCAGTTTGTTCTCAGCTTGCCTTCTCGGGGATCTCTGCTCACTTGAGTTTTGGAATTTTGTACGTAGTCCCTGACTTTAAGTGGTCGGACCTTTGCTTTCTTGTTGTAATAACGTACTGCTTGTAGTTCTTGGGCGACCATTCTTATGCATGCCATGTCTCTTCGTTCGTCCATTTCGTCAAGTTCCAGCTTTCTGCTTTCGTCGTTGCTCGTGTTGATTTCATAGGAGTATCTTAGGTTGGGTTCTCTGACATTGACTGGTCTTACTGCCTCAGTCACATAGATCAAAGAGTTAGGGCGTTTCCCCTATGCTCGTCTTTGAGGTTGTTCAACAAGCCCATATTACTTCTGGCAGAATTTTTGGCCACACTCCCTTGGCATTTTCGAGCTTTTTCTTCATGATGTTTAGTATTGACTTGTTGGAGGAATTTGCTTGTGCGTTACCACCAGGGTGATTTGGGGTCGAGAGTATCCTCTTGATATGTTATTTCTTGAAGAACTCGGGGTTTTCTTTCCTGTGAACTGGGGTCCGTTGTCACAGCTGATTTCTTTGGGAAGCCGAATCGACAGATGATGTTTCTCCATATAAAGGTGATTACATCATGTTCTCGTATTTGGGTGAATGCTCCTGATTCCACCAACTTAGATAAATAGTCAGTTAAAACCAAAATGAATCGTACACTACCTCGCCATACTGGTAGGGGGCCCACGATGTCCATTCCCATTTGATGAACGACCAAGGGGATGTGACTGAGTGGAGATGTTCGCTTGCTTGGTGAATCATTAGGGCATACTTTTGGCACTGCTCGCATATTTTCATGAAGTCTGCGGCATCATTTTTCATGGTGGGCCGGTAATATCCTTCCAGTATAAGGCATATGACTAGTGCCCGGTTCCCGGAGTGAGCCCCGCGATGGCCTTCGTGAACTTCTTCATGGACGCGCTGAGTTTGGTTCGGGCCCAAGAACTTCGCTAGAGGGCCGCCGTAGGTCCTCTTTATAGATCACTGCGGAGGATACCGTACCTAGCCATATGAATTCTTAGTTTCTTGGCCTCCTTTTTGTTTCTAGGGAGTGTGTCGTCCTGCAGGTATGCGAAAATACGATTGCGCCAGTACCAAGTTAAGTTTATGGTTCTTACCTCAAATTGGTCTAGTGATGAGCTGAGGAGGTGGACTACGCTAGTATCCCTAGTCGTGATACTTTTGATTGTTGCAACTAGTTTGGCTAGGCCATTTTCCTCGACATTCTGTGCTCGTGGGATTTGGTCGAGCTGACATTCGCAACTCAGGCAGTAGCTTGCAGATTTTGTCTGGTATTTTTGCAATCTTTGTTCCATGATTATGGAAAGTCCCCATGACTTGATTGACTACAAGTTGGGAATCACAACACAATTTCAACCATTTTGCTCCATATTTGAGTGCTAGTCTTAGTCCTACAATTACTGACTCATACTCGGCTTCATTGTTAGTCATATCCGGGCACCAAATAGATTGACGAATCACTTCACCTATTAGGGCTTTGAGTACGAGTCCCAATACGGACCCCGATGTGCGCCATCAGTGTATAGGACCTAGAGGTCTTGTGTTTGGGAGGAGGTTTGGACGCCTTCCCTTTCGACTTCGGGCATTATCTTTGTGCTGAAGTCGGCGAGCACTTGTGACTTTATCACCGTTTGCGGCTGATACGTGATATCGTGCTCACTCAGCTCAATGGCCCACTTAGCCAGCCTTCCTGATAGTTCGGGTTTATGTAGAATGCTTTTGAGGAAGGAGGTTGTGACGACTGAGAAGGGGTGAGATTGGAAATATAGTCTAAGTTTCCGTGAAGCTACTACTAGGGCCAAATCCAATTTTTTGAGGTGTGGGTACCTCGTCTCAGTGTTAACGAGTGTTTTGCTAATGTAATATATTGGAGATTGTGTACCTTTTTTTTCTCGACCCTGTAGCATTACGTTCCTTGGTGGTAATGAACATGGTTTTCTCCTTATATTATTCTTCCATAAGGATATGATTATAGCCTAAGTAAGTGTCCAATAAGCTTAGTAGCTCATGCCCGGCCGTTGCGTCAATGAGTTGGTCGATATGTGGCAACGAGAACAAATCCTTCGGGCATGCTTTGTTCAGATCTGTGAAATCCACGCACATCCGCTATTTTCCATTCTTCTTTTTGACCATTACTACGTTAGAGAGCCACTTGGGGTACTTCGATTCCTTGATGGAACCATTTTCTAGCAATTTTTCCACCTACTCGCGCACAACATCATTAATTGCGGAGTTGAATTTACGTTTGAGTTATCTCACTAGGGGTGGAGTGGGTCGACGTTTAATTTGTGCGTAGAGATTTACTTTGGGATGCGCGGCATATCTGCATGTCTGAAAGCAAACAAATCCATGTTAGTTATTAATAATTGACTAAATTTACCTGGTTCCCGAAGCTTCTAGCCGATATAGGCCTTCTTGTTGTGGTTGTTGAGATCCAAATGAACGGGGTCGAGGTCTTTTATTGTCGAACTAGTGGCTTCGGCCGTGTCAGGGTCCTTGATGATATTCTTTGTCTCCTCTCGCTCCGACCTCGACCTTGTTGATTGCTATGCCTCTTTTTATTTGTCTTTCCTATGTTGGGTGGCCGTGCTGTCTAAGGCAATGCAATAGCATTCTCGTGATGTGAGATGTTCTCCGCGTATACTAAAAATCCTCCACGGGGTTGGGAATTAATTACTTGGTATAATCTAGAAGGGACGACTTTCATGAGATGTACCCATGGTCGTCCCAGTATGACGTTGTGCGCGGTGGCCTGGTCCATGATGTGGAATGTTGTCTCTAGAGTTACGTCACTGGCCAAAACGGGGAGAGTAATTTTTCCAGATGTCTGTTCAACTGCATTGTTAAAACCAGTTAGCATGATGCAACGTAACACTATCTTATCTTCGGGTCTCATTTGGGTAAGCACTCGGGGATGGATAATGCACGTGCCGCTCCTGTTATCTATCATAATGCGTTAACATCGATATCCAAAATACGTAAAGTAATAACGAGGGAGTCATTATGGGGAAAGGTCAAACCGTTGGCCTCCGATTTCATCTTCGGCAGCCACTTCACTTTCGGTCCGAGCTTCTCTGAGCGTAGACTATCTCTGTAAGTGACACACAAAATTGTGAGCAGATAATAGGGGAGGCATACTTCTACTGTTCCGATAAGTTTCCGTCCTCAGTCTGGACGGACCTTCTTCGTAGTGGGGGAGCAAGTATCGGCCATCCTGATATATGGTTGATTCCATTCCCCGTTAGGTCACGGGATTGGATGATCTCTTGTGGCGTTGTCTCTTCGATCTTTTCTTAATTCGGCTTGTACCGAGGTTAGTCGGTGAGTTGGTCCGTTGAGGTCGTCCTTATCGCATGGACCTCAGCACAATAAGCATTGTGAATTTCGTCCCAAGTGGTTGGGGGATACTTCATCAACCGACTCAACAATTTTCTAGTTGCTCTTGAACCATCTCTACTCAACTCGTTCTGAAAGGCTGCGACCGCCATCCCTTCTGACATTTTCAGCAGAGTCATCCTCACTTGGTTGAATCGCGCGAGGATGTTCCTTAGTCCCTCTCACAGGGACTGCTTAATAGCAAATATGTCGTTCACTCTTTCCTCGACCTTCTTGGCTCCGGCATGGGCCGTTACGAACTTGTCAGCCATTTCCTCGAATATTTTTATGGAGAGTGCTAGTAGATGTGGATACCATGTTAGTGCCCCTCCCGTGAGGGTTTCGCCAACCTTTTTCAGAAAAATGGAAGATACTTGTTCTTTGGCGAGATCATTGCCTTTTACATCGGTGATGTAATGAGCCACACGATCTTAAGGGTCGGTCGTGTAGTCATATATCCTGAGGTAGGGAGGTATTTTGAAGGTCTTTGGTATGGCATGTGGGGTTGCGCCATCACTGTACGACTTCTCGATGAGCCGGTCGGTGTCCCTTTTTCGGTAGCAGCTTAGGAGCGCCCAATACTTTATCAATCCGTTCTTGATGTTCTTTCATCTAGTCTCGGAGTGCTTTGTTTTCATTTTTCATTTCTTCCATCCTTTTTAGAATGGCGCAAAGGTGTTGTCACCTGCACTATCAATGACATTGTGAGTTATACTGTCATTTGAGGAAGAGGTTGGTTGCACTGCTCGTCTGTTTGCTGTATTGTGCAAGTCCTTGCGGTTTTCGCAGTCGTACCTGGGGCGGGTTTGTTGAGGACACTTGCTACCGTGTTAGTTAGCCACGCCTTGCGGAGTGTTTTCACAGTTGGGGGTGTCCCTTCCTCTGCAAATGTGGAGGCTCCTTTATCACGGGGTTTTGTTATGCAGTGTGGGGGTAGTGACACATCTCGTCTGGGGAACGCACTGGGCGTCATGCCCTCATCTGCCGTTTCACAACTTTCATTGATGACGTTCATGAGGTTGGCTGGGAGGTCAATTGTTATCCTCGTCCTTACTTCTCGATTACCTTCCATGTAAGGTTATGTATACACAAAGAAAGGAGGTCTTGGATTTTTTGACGTTAGTGACCCATGTTAGTTATAGATCTAGAGGACACTAAAAGTTTAACTAAGAAATTCCCATAGACGACGCCAAATTGTTGAATAAAAAATGTATATCTTGGTTCGAATAATTAAATTTATGTGAACACGGGTTAATCTTAGCTAACAATAATATCCTTAGGTGGAGTTTTCTTAATGAAGCAATAAATATTAGATGGTTCAGTCGGACAGTGGCAACTACATGAAATAACTGTTCTAGAAAGCAAGAGCAATAATGTAACATTCAATAACAATAAATATAAATAAATGACGTTTAAGTAAATAGGAGGAATAATTCACCCAATAAAGGATGGAATGGGTGGAGTTCCGCCTGACAATGATGAATGACGTACAAATCCTTGAATATTCGAGTTATTCTCAGATCTAATGGAAAAACATGGACAAGAATCTTAGTGAAAAAGTGGTGTTTCTATCTTAACAAAGAAGAGAGATTTTGTCAAAGTGTGTTCTTTACAAATGAATATCACATTCCCCTATCATTATCTCTTTTTTCTTTTTATATATGATATATTCCTAAAAAACCCTAATATTACCAGTGCAAAGAATATCCACTAGAATATTCTCTTTTAAAATCCTATCTTGAAAACTAGTCGTTACAGCTCTGTCAACGATACTCGACCTCGACCCTTATTTGATATCTCGATTACTGCTCTCGTCGACTCTTCGACCATGAATTTTGCTTCTTCTTGGGCCATATCGACTAACAACGACTGGAGAATTCTTTCCATAGTATTATCTTGTGTTAAATATTCTAAGTACAGATTTTGACCCATACAAAAGGATCGGTCCTACACTTATTAATCATTCTCAAATCTCAAGTACAAGTATAGATCTCTTGCAAGTCTTTCCCTTACTTGAATCCGATCATGTTACTCTTTAGTTTTACTGATCAATCGTTATATTACTATCTTGAAATATAGTAATCAATGAGCATATATATTATCATATATCAAAAGAGGCAAAACATAGTGATTTGTGCTATTAAAAAAGTTTTGCTAATGGACAAGCAATGTAGTTCAATGATAAGCGCGAACAAGTAGCGAATCAAATAGATAAAGCCCCTTTTTGCCAACAATGTGCAGATGAATAGGGCGAGTGAAGACTTGAAGCGCAAAAACGAACGCGATTTGGGGGCATACAACTGATTAATTTGCCACGAACAAATTGTCATTATAGGTCGTGATAAAGCCGCAAACCAACGGTGAACTTTTAACTTTAATTAATCATTTTATTACTTTTAAAATCATGAGTTTTATTAAGTAAAGAAAATAAATGCGGAGATAACCATGGTGATATAAAACATTAATTAAACATGATAAGGAAATGGTAACAGTATTAAGCAAAATCATAACATCTACTAGAAACTCACAAAATCCGATGTCACAAGTCCATGAGCATATAATAGGAAGTACAATACTAATACAATATCTGTCTGGAATGTAAAAAAGTAGACAAGATGACATAAATGAACATGATGGAGACTCCATGTGCTGCAGACCGTAACATGGAATGCAACTCACCGTAGAGTTCCTTCAACAATTGCGCTCATGCGCCCAAATGACCACCAAAAATACATGCACAGTCAGTGCAAAAGTGTAGCATGAGTACGTAAATCAACGCGTATCCAGAAAGTATCTAGCCTACATCGGAGAAGTAGTGACGAGGGATAGACGTCGATACTTACTAGTAGTCCAATAAATCAGTACAATATAATATAAATAGATATGAAACAACGGTAGCTATGGGGTAAGAACTGTACTATCATAATGTCCATGTGAATTTCTCAATTATCATATGCTATCTCAACAAATAAGAAAGATCATGTGCTATCACAAACATATAAAGAATGTCAAGCGCTATCTCAGACAAATAAGGAGTATCATGTAATGCCAAGTCTTAATCAAAAGGAAAATATCGTGAATATTCAGACTCTTAGCGATATTTTGCACGAGTTATGCCGAGATCGTACACCACGATCCATAAGGTCGTGTATATACACTATCGAGGTAATACGAACCGATTCGTGGATGCATCTCATATTGCTATTGCATAGCACTGGTGAGGCGCTCGGCCCGATCCCTAGGAAGAGAAGAAACTTATCGAATTTACGAGTCCCGTATTTTCCACATAGAGACAGAAGCATAAAGTAGCATGTCTTTTACTAACAAACAAAATATCTCGCCTAACAACTCAAGATCATGAGGTTCAACCTAACATGATCTCCCATCAAATTTCAATTATAAGTTTTAGAAAATTAGGCTAACAAGTTGAGTTCAAGCAACACAAATATTGCATGGTAAAGTCCTAAGTTTACCCGGATTTAAACATGTTTCTAGCTACGTATGGACTCTCATCACCTGACGCATATGTAACCCCCACAACAAGTAGCACATAAAAAATACAACACATACAAGGTAGTTCTCCCCTCACAAGGTTAGACAAGAGACTTACCTCTCTCCGAAATCGGATAACGGACTCCAACACCTCTCTAACACCTCAAACCGATGCCAAACGATCCTACACTAATTAAACAACGTACAAACCAATCAAAATATGCTCCAATACTCGTAATTTAATACTTTATTATAATTCCAAATTCCGCTCGAAAAATCGACAAAGTCAATCCTCGGACCCACGTGCCCGGATTCCGATTTTTTTTTAAGATGAGCATTACCCATAACACCATGAACTCAAATATATAATTTATTCTTAATTCTATATCAACTTTCGTGGTCAAAATACAAAAATACAAATTCTAAGTTTTCTTCAAAAATCTCACAATTTATACCAATTTTCATGCTAAAATCCATACATACATATATTCGATGTATTTAATTAACAACAAGTGGGAATCACTTAACTCATGATAGATTATGAAAATCTCCATCCTAAGAGCTCCAAAAATCGCTCAACCAAGTGAAAATGTGAGAGAAATAGACTAAGTACCGTATTAAATTGAAGTGTGCCCAAAAATCCCTTCATCGCATTCGTGAAAAACGCCCCGCGTTTGCGAAGGCCTTCCTATCCAAAGCTTCACATTTGCGATAAAAGCATCTCATTCGCAATGACCAATTTCCCCCGGCTCAGTACCCCTCCTTCGCGTTCGCGGTCATCTCTCCGCATTTGCGAAGGGAAAATCTGCTAGCCCCCGCATCTCATTGCGTTCGCGACTCCCTATCGCGTTCGCGTAGGGTACCCCAACCCCTTCTCCGCGTTCGCGAATTCTATGTCGCATTTGCGAAGCACAATCTCCTAGCAACCAAAATCCCTTTTCATGAACGTGTGCATCCCTTCGTGTTTGTGAAGAACTACACCAGACACCAGCACCAGTAGTAGCAAATCATCCAAACTTGATTGGAAATCATCCTGAAACACATCCAAGGCCCCCGGAACCTGTCCAATCACACCAACAATCCCAATACCAAAGGCTCAAAATTCCATGAATAACATGAACACCACGAATCGACAGTCAAAACCTTCTCTTAACTTTCAGAGATTTAACGAACGCGCCCGAATCATACTTAAACATTCCGCAACGAAGCCAAATTTTTCGTTCAAGTCAGAAATCACAATACGAACCTATTCCAAGGCTCGAAATCCCAAACGGATATCGATAACACCAAAATCCACTTCATATCAAACTTAGGAAATTTTAAAATCTTTAAGATGCTAATTTTCCATAACAAGCGCTGAAATGCTTCGGGTCCACCTGAAACTTGATCTGAACACATGCCCAAGTCCAAAATCATCGTACAAAACTATTGAAATCTTCAAATTTCGATTCCGGGATTGTTTATTCAAAGGTCAAACCTTGGTCAACTCTTTCAATTTAAAGCTTCCGAATTGAGAACTATTCTTCCAAATCAACTCCGAACTTCTCGAAAATCGAAATCAACCACGCTTGCAAGTCATAATACATAAAGTAAAGTTGTTCAAGTCCTCAAACTTTCGAACGACGTGCTAAAGCTCAAAATGACCGGTCGAATCGTTAAATAATTGATGATTAAGAGAACCAATTAATTAGGAACTTTCTTTTATTTGGGTAATATGGTGTAATTAATGAACGAAGAAGCTAAACCTTAACTTTTCAATCTACACGTTTGATTTAATTATTATTTTCCTAACGAAGTATGAGAATTAGCACTTAGTTAATCTAAACGGTCCACTATTATGAATTTGTCTGCAATTAGATTGTTCGGCATTGAACAGCAATCAGAAGACAATTTGGAGAAGCAAATTAAGCTGGATTTGTGGTGTATGAGTTCTCGTAATATATTCTAGCAATTGTTACATCAGGGGAGCATCAAACTTAATATATCAAACTGGTGGCACTTGTTGTGCTTCCAAGTTTATAGTAACTGACAATTAAATTTGAACAAACTCGTGTTATGGATACTAAATCTGGAATTATGTAGTTAGTGTTTCCTTGTCTACTAGTACTTTGCTCAAGCACACAAGTCAAGTCTCAATTAATATGGAGTTAATGTTGGAAACAGATAAACCAAACTATCAACTTCATCATTCATGTAATAAGAGTCAGAATTCATCAATTTGCATGAAGGTAGGATTTCAGTTGGGAGAGATTTGATGGTAACAGGGGGTAAATGACTATATTGATTAACACGTGCCTTATTTTTGTTACTTGCTTATGTTTATTCAAGATTAATAACATGTTTGACCAAATTTCTGTTGCCAAAATGTTTTTCTTTCAAAGTTGAGGTGTTTGACCAAGCTTTTAAAAGCGAAAAAATGCTTTTGATTAGAAGCAGAATTGTCTTGACAAGCAGAAAAAAATAGTCTATTCACAAAAATACTCTTTTGAAAAGCACATCTGAAAAAAATACACTTAGAAGCACCTTTTTAAAAGCTTGGCCAAAAAGTAATTGCTGCTCAAGAGTATTTTCCAAATTAATCACAAACTACTTCTTACTAAAAGTATTTATTTAAAGTACTTTTTGAAAAAATACTTTTCAAAAAACTTATTTTAGAAGTTTGGCCAAACAAGCTAACTTTAAGGCTTCGTACAAAATGAGAAGTGCCTCACAAGTGGAGCTATATGGGTGGCAAACGGCATGTCGAGTCGGATATAAACGAGTCGAAAACGGGTAATGTAAAAACGGATAAATTATCTGACTCGATCCATATTTAATATAGATAAAAAACTGGTTAACTGGCAGATAATACAGATGCTTCTTGAATATGATCACTCTTGGGGGAATTCCTAATCTCTTAAACTTGAGAAACTCCTAAGTTGAGGTTTTACAAATGTAAAAGTTAAACTCATTACTTATGCATTGGTTATTCATATGTTATCCATTTTCTAACTGGATAATATTGTTATCCATATTTGACCCGTCTTTAGAAAGTTCATTATCCAACCCATTTTTTAATGGATAATATGAGTATATAACTATTTTCTTTTAACCATTTTTCCACCACAACTTAGGAATAATCTCCCGTTCCTGTAAAAATTGCACGGGGATGCCCTATTTGGTCGCCCCATTTAACCTATACACATTTTTTTAAAACTTTTAACTTGTATCCACTTTTTAAATAACTTCAGTCCCCTTTCTCCTCCTCCTTCTCCTCCTTCGTTTTCTTCTTCTTCTTCTTCTTCTTCTTCTTGTTCTTCTTGTTTCTTCTGCTGCTGCTATGGAACTTCAGTTCATGGGATGATTGCCATAAATATGTTTATCAGATTATTTAAACAAAAACTTCGCCAGTTACAAAAACAAAAACTTCAGCACACTTGGTTCAGCATACTTGCTACTTCAGGCCCGTCTACTAGAATGCTGAAGTTTTGCGTGATTGCCTTTGCTACTTCAGCCCCGTATGCTGAAGTTATGCGAAAAAGCGGGTACACTTGCAATTTTTTTTGTAAAGCGGACACAAGTTAAAACGTGACACAAAAAGCGTGTATAGATGCAAACGTCCCCCGTTCCTTCCTTTCTTCCCGGCCCATTTGTTCTTTTAAATTTTATTCTTTTATTAACTTTTGTTCCATGCCTTTTTTCATATTTAATTTTCCTTATTTGTAACTGTCTCATATGCAGAAGGTTTAATTAGAGTTTTAACGGTATGTAAAAGAATTTAATGTATAAATGTCGGTGCTGTAAATAAAGTTTTATACACTATTAAGTCAACTGATAGGTAACTCTCTCAGAAAAGTATATTACCTGCTATAACTAAAAGTGATTTGATTGTGTAATACATAATTCGTTATACCATCAGTGAATATTAATTAATTAAACCCAAATTAATATGCAGAGCAAATACACGTAGGAAAAGGACGTGTAACCTATCTTCCTCATATTTCCTTCATAGGAATGGTCCAGCTCTTTTAAATTTCCTTTTAGGCAGAGAAAGTGAATTTACCATAACTTAATTTAATTTAGTTAGCTGATTTTTGGTTGATAGAAAATTTGGAGGTGGTATTAATGAAGACAATGGAAATTATGATTCTGTTTGCTTGCTTTAAATCCACTATAGGACATGTTAAAAGAAGTGAGAAAACACCAAAAGTAACGCTAAAAAAATATTTTCCTAACAAGGTATTTAGATTTAGCACTTAACCTAAATGAGCCACATATTTAATAAATTATATAGTACTATATATATATATATATATGAAGTTATCACCTTTGGCATAGAGCTTTTTATGTGGGATTTCTCGCCATGAATTTGAATTAATCGGTCCAAAACAGATACCCAGTAGCGAAACTAACATAGATCACAGTTAGAGGCGGACTCATGTGTATGGGTTAGCCGGTTAAGGGTCACCGGATCCCGTAAACTTCGGCCGAAATCTTATATATATTTATATACGTATATACCTTGAAAATGGTTAATTTAAAGCAGTTGGCACTCTGAACACTAAAAGCATTTAGAGGGCACTGGTTGAACAGAATAATGTGCCCCCATCGCGTAAAAATTCTGGATTCGCCTCTGATCACAGTGGTAAGCACTTGAATCCCCTTAAATCCTATGTGGGACATTTTTGAATCCTTTTATATAAAATTCTGACTCCGTGAGTACCAAACATTGGATAGGAAACTAAAAATACATAATAATATATCTAAAACTAGGAGCTATACTAAATCCAATAGTTAACGAGCGCATACTATATAGTGTATATATTCTTTTGAATGATATAGAAAAAATACTAAATACTTAATACTTTGTTTGGCAGAAAATTGACGTTGTGGATACTCCAGAACACAGGTCCACTAAGATTGACAACGTGCCGTGATAAAGAATGACATGTACGATTTTGGCTAAAGCTTGTATTACGCATACCCACATAAGAAAAAGGAGAAAATTTTAAATAAGTTAATTGAATGAAATGCTTGGCCAATGGCCATGAAGAAATTAGAAACAAAGTGGTTGGCTTGTAAACCAAATATTCTTTTTCGTGGTGCATAGTATGTAGAAAAAGCCTGTGAATGCATGCATTTTCATCTTTCGGTGCCTTCTTGCCAATGACAAACTGGAAAAAAAAAGAGAGGAGAAAAATGCAGACATTTGCCAATTAGGTTCTAAACGTAAAGCACATCTCTATCAGTCTTTTTTCTTTTTGGATTTCACTGTTTAGATAGAATCAAAAAGATTGGAATCCGCAAATTAATAAGTAAACCTTAATTCCAAAATAGTACAAAGAGTTTTGTTATATGGATCCTCATTTCTCTGTATCCATTTCATTCTATTGGAAGCAAGTTTTATTTACTGATGATTTAAGAATACGTACATAGTTATGTCATTTAAAAACCATTTATAGGCGATAATATAATTACACCATTAAGTCACTTAAAAAATAATTACAGGCAACTTTATTTAACAAAAGTTTATTAATAACCTTGAATAAAGTATAAGTAATAATTAGACGGCTACAACCGACAACAACAACCCAATGGAATCTCACAAGTGGGATATGGGAAGGATAATATGTACGTAGACTTTACCTCGCAGAGAGGCTGTTTCCGAAGACCTCGGCTCGAAAGGAAAAATAGAAACAAGTAAATATCAACAACAAGTCAAGGAAATGAAAGCAACTATGTATCAACCCGGAAAAAAAAGGGTATAAACTTCTGATAGATTACAGTAATAGTATAAACATCTTTTACATTGTGTGCATATAACTTAAATCCGTTATTAGTAACTCATATATATTGGAATAGAAGAGGCAAAAGAAGCAATTTTGGAACTACAGAATAAGTAGTCTATATATTCCTACATGTATGTGGAAGCAATTAATTAATGTGCTAGCATATTTAGTTATTTATTTTGTTTCAAAGCTACTTTTGTTCATTTAACCACTATAATTTCCAGATTATATTCTTACTCAGATTTGCAGGTTATAAACCTAACTTCCTTAAAAAGCCTATTGACTGTTCGAAATGCTATTGACGACATGCAAAATATAAAGGTTACTTTCTTAAGATATATCTGAAAATCACAAAATTCTTCATTCACGATATGCTTAACAACATTGATTGGAAATTCCATACTAAATCAGACAATTTAGTTGTGGGAAACCTCTTTGTTTACGTGAAGCCAAATAAAGGCCCAAAATCATTTGGTTAATGGGAGCTGGTTTCGTGAAGCATTTAATTAATGTCCATTGATGAATATTTGATATCTTAAGCTGAACCTGTACTCGTGCATAGGGGTGTGCATGGATCGGGTTGGTTCGGCTTTTATCAAAATCAAACCAAACCAACTATATCGGTTTGGGTTGGTTCAGTTTTGTCGGGTTTTCAGGTTTTTTTGTTACATGAATATTATTCAAATCTTACTTTGTTAAAGTTATAGATAAAGTTTTGATAAGTGAATATATGTTTAGTAAATATTGAAAAAATTGACAAACAAATGATCATCTATTAAAATATTCCAATGGGAGAATTTTGTTAGTAACACATGATAGTTATTTTCTTAGTCGTCTATCAATAATTTTTCGTCGATGTACGCTTTCAATGTTAACAGATGAGAGGATCCCAAATATTTCTATATTTTTTAAAGAAAATTCAATATAAAGTCTTAAAAATATATAAAAAATTATATATTTATATATCGGTTTGGTTCGGATTTTTTTACTCAATACCAAACCAAGTCAAACCAAACCTCGTCGAGTTTTTTAATCGATTTGGTTTAATTTTTCGGCTTGGTGTGGTTTTTCGGTTCGGTTTAAACACCCCTACTCGTGCAGTGAGTGCCATAGAAACACAACCATTTGTACAAGACAAGATATAAAGTAATTTGTCACGTTATACTAGATACACGTATGATAGGGAGTGGTTTGCATCTACCATCTTTTATTAAATTTATACACACATACAATTATTTCACAAAATATAAGTGTATACTAATTATCGACTGCTATCACAAAGAAATAGTGAATGCAATGATACTCAATATCTACTGATTTAAAATGTTGAATTCCCGTATGAGGGAGAAAGATGCACTTTCATTGTTGGAGGTGTAATCATAGGATTACAGAGGAAAGAAACACAATCTTAGGTTGTTCTTTCTTATTTTCAATTTTAGGATAGAGCTACAATGAGGAGGCAAAGATAGAAAATTAGATAGTTTTTGATAATGAGATTCATATCCTGCACCTAAAATGACGAAGGTAAACTTACAATCATTTATTTACAACTCTAATCCTATGCAGGTGGTTTATTATAATTTATAAAGTATATTGACTCTCAATATTTAATTTGTGCTGGTAGGAAGTAATAAATATCTCGTGAAATTAATTAAGGTACGCGCAAACTAATCCTGAAACGGACAAGTGATTATAAACAATGAAAGTACATTGGTCTCTGCAACAACCATTTAGATCATTATTTACGTCGAATGAATGAGAGTGCTATCAAGTCTATGGGCCTTAAGTAACATGATTGGTACACCTCAAATTGGTCGACCTTTGCAATTACCTGCACAATTCATATGTATGATTGATGTTCAGACTCTTAAGGCCCAGATAACGTAGGTACGTAGAATTAATAGGAAATTACACCGGTTGTCCCCTAAAGGGGCTGATCTTTAAGTATTGTTCTTGATGTTTATTTTATTGCAAAATTAAGCTTCTTCTTAATCAAGAACACCATATTTTTCAATAGTAGAAGCTTAGAATTCTTGTTTGGGTTAAAATTGGAAGTTAATGATTAATTATTGGTAAAATCATTTGAATGTTGATAATTTGTACTTGACCTTTTAGTTCAATTAATTGATCTGTTCTAAAAATCTCAAAACTTTATTGTTGGTCCTTGAAATGTGTTGGACAAGACAAAGTGGGTCTTCTTGATTTAGTGTTATTTGATTAAATTAGTGATTGAGGATCGTTTGTATTGAAAGTTGGAGGCTTTATTTCAGATTTGACATCGATTGAAGCAAATATAGGGTGATTTGATCGAATTAAATGTAATTTCAGATAGCACTTCGTTAGTAACACAAGTAAATTATGCTAGTCGGATAGATTATGGGGAACAATTTCACAAATAGGTTATGCCAATCTGGTAGAGTTTAGAGAACAATTTAATAAGCACAAAATCATGCAAAATCGGGTAGAGTTTGTGAATAATTTAATAAATAGATCCAACACAAATAACATAAAATTATGTCATTATGGTAAAGTTTGGTGAATATTTGAACAATCACAAAATCATATTAATCGGATAAAGTTTATAAGCAATTAAGTATATAAATAAAATAAATATAGCATAAAATCTACCAATTCGGCGAAGAAATCACTAACAAGCAATAAGTGTGTGAGGCTGGAGGTAATCTTCGAGATGCATTCCGAATGGGGATAATATTTAAAGACCACTCCTAATAGGGTCATTCCTGTCGATCACCTTTAATAATTTGAGATTGATATGATAGTTTTACAAACTATGGGGTGTCAATTATTGTTTTTTTAACTAGAAACATATTTAATTTAAATATATCTGTATTTTAAGACTGTTTTCATCAAAAATCATCGTTGGCACACAAATTTAATTTTAGAAAAATAGTTAAAATACATGTTAATACGTTGTCCAATATACCACTTATATTTTCCTAATTTGACAGTGTTAAAAATTAAGAATATTATAGGGTGACATAACGGAAAATGTTTTTCGTGGAAAATATTTTCCAAGAAAATATTTTCTTGAAAAACAAGTAGTAATCTTATTCATTTTTCGGTGTTTGGTACGCAAATTAAGGAAAATGACTTCTCAAGAGTATTCATAAATATTTTAGATTTAATAAACATGAAGCCATAAACTTTCGAACCAACAACCTTCCGAACCCACAAATTTCATAAAC
>ML360691.1:0-18516 GCA_005239505.1 Nicotiana paniculata
GTCGCGTGGGTCAGTTGTTCCATCATATTTGGGAACGCCAGGCATTTTAAACTTCTTGGGTATTGGCAAAGGTGCTGCACTTGGCTTCCACGGTTGTTGAGAATATCTATCAACATCGATGCCTCTGATGACAGGTGGTACACCAGGAATTTGTTCGATGCGATTGTTCTGCTCCTTCATCTGTTTCTACATGGTTAATAGTAAATTTTTTAATTCTGAGTTATTAGATATACCTGGTCTCGTTTCGAGAGATTCATTAGGAGTATCTCCTCTTCCTGAGTTTGTCAACCCAGATTGAGGATTTTCCATGGTGATGGTGTTATTGGGGGTGGCGTTGGCGGTGTAGGCAACACTGCTGGTAATCCTCTCGCAAATTCTTGCAAAGCTTGGCTCACATACTCTGTAATCATTTGCTTTACATGATCTTATTCCACAATTTGATCATTATTACCATGGTTGTTATTATATCTTTCTGGGGATTGTTCCCTCGAACCACGTGGGGTTCCTGAAGGTGATGGAACTGGGCTTCCACTTCTTTGCTTGTTGTTGTCGTTGGGGTTTGACATAATTCAAAGGATATCACTTGAAAAGTAAACAAAGATTATCAGTTTTCCGGTAACGGAACCAATTTGTTTAACCAAAGAATTAGACCCTTTGACTAAAGCTTATTTTTAAGATGAATATGGGTTACTGATAATCAAGATAATGGAAAAAATGAATACTAGACAATATTACAGAAATAAAAAAGATCGAAGTTGATTGTATTCGAGAATCAGATGACTTTACAAGCTGTATTCCCCTCCCTTATATAGGAGATTCTTATAACGTACGACTCCTGCTATGGTTACTCATTAATGACTAATTATGACATTAATGAGGCGTTACAAAGGGTAACGGTAATAGGGGTTCAGTTACATAACGTTCGAGTAATCAATTGTGGGTCCTTGAATCTTCCCATAGCTTTGTCTAGATTCATTCTGACCGTGCCTCTCTCTCGTTTTGATCAAGTTGAATTTCCCGTGGCTGATAAGTTCGTAGGTTTACTGAACCGTGCCTCTTTGTACCGTACCTCTTCTAAGAGTTACGTCCATCTGTCGTGTTTTCCTGTGTCCACGTGACTGGCTGAGTTGTCAAAAGCTGGCTTACGTGTGAAACTCTTTTTTACCAATACAACAGTTATGAGATCGGACTTCACACCGCATCAATACTCTGATCATGCCTTTGTTGGCTTGATATAACGCTTGGGCCAATAGGAGCCCCTCCGGGGTTTTTACACCCCTAATGAGCGTATTGATATTAAGGAATGGATCTTCCCTGGATATGGATCTTGTCTGAAGTTGATGATATGTGAGGGATGGATCGTCCCTGGACGTGGATCTTGTCCGAGTGTTTTATTCCGGAGATGAATCTTCTCCATGGGGGCTGGATTGGCCTTTTCCTCAGTACTGAGTGACTACGGTCACCGGTGTTTATGCATATTCCCGGATGGATTTTCCCAGGGCCTGAGAGCCATATACAGTACTGATTGGACTTCTGTGTGAGAGCTGTGAGCACTATGTGCATTTTTACACTGTTGATACATTGACATGTAGAGTACTGAAATATACCTTGGTTGCTTATGATATCGGTCACATTATGTTTTCATTATCTGTTGAAACTGTGAGCATGCCTAAATTCCGTGTACTGTTTTCATTATAATTATTGAGGTTTAGTCCGTCACTACCTCTCAGCCCGTAATTTGGGTTCGTTACTTCTGAGTTGGTGTATTCACGTTACCCCCCGCACCTTGTGTGTAGATCCAGGTACAACGGGACCCGGTAGTGGTTGCTGAGCTGCAGTCAGAGTTCCTTGGGAGGCATCAAGGTAGCAGTTGGCGATCGCAACCTCGATTATCTCCTTCTATATCCACCTGCCATATTTACTTATTTCAGACAACTTTGTGTCGACTTTGTATTTTGATATTTTGATGTATAGCTCATGACTCGGTGACACTAGATCTGGGTTCGGGTTTTTCTTTATTTATGTTATAAGTGATGTTTAACTCTTAAATGCTTTTATTAAAACGAGACTCTTGTTGTAACTACAATTACTTTTTTTCCTGAAAATAATTTTAGCGATGAAATGTGTGGCTTGTCTGATTTCATGATAGGCGCCATTAAGGTCGGGTATTTGGGATCGTGACAACCTTGTAATTAAAGTCATGATAAGGTGAATTATGAAGAAAAAGTGCACTATGTGAAAATAATTTTGATGCAAAACTTTAAATTATTGAACGAGTGTAATATTTTAGCCATAGAGAATTAGTATTACATATGCAACTCATGATGAGATTTTTGGAATTTTTTTTTCTTTTTTGTCGTATTTCTCATTTTGGTCTCTTTTATAAAGTAAAATATAAAAGTCTAACTTATTGATATCTAAATTAAGTTTTTGTAATGCTACTTGTCTCACCTCATGAAATGTAACTCTCTCACAAACACGCATGAAAAATAAGTTGGTTAATAACCAACGACAAGAAAATTCTAACAATAAATAATGATATTAAAAAAAAATTAAAGAGTGCCAAAAGTTAATTGATATAAAAAGCAAACATTAGGATTTTTATGATCAATTTTGATTTTTGCCTTCTATTCAAGTGTTTCTCGCGTTTGCTTAAATTTAAGGGGATCAATTATTTTTTGCGAGTATAAATAATTTGGGTTGACGATTATGATTATTATTCTTTTAATACAAAGTCCATAAAATACAACCTTGTCTAAAGCCTCGTGCTCGCTTGATCATAGGTGCATGCGTTTGAGTAATATTTGAATTAAATTTAAAAGGTATATAATATTAAGTACAAAAAGATACTTTTACCGCCCCTTCTATTACTTTCTTTTCAGGTATTATTTTTATAATTTAACTCAAATTTTGTTGAAGCAATGGTTTGTGAGCCAAGAAAGGATTGTAAGAATGCAAGTGTTGATTACAAAATATGTGATCTTAATTAAAGTAGTATTTGCGCTACATCAACAC
This sequence comes from Nicotiana paniculata, assembly GCA_005239505.1. Classification (NCBI taxonomy): domain Eukaryota; kingdom Viridiplantae; phylum Streptophyta; class Magnoliopsida; order Solanales; family Solanaceae; genus Nicotiana; species Nicotiana paniculata. The sequence continues at coordinate 3,016 of ML360691.1, forward strand.
ATGTGACATAATAATGACAAATAATAGTAATAGGTAATAACATGAGCAGCGAAACTGACAAATGCTCTACATTAAATATGCATTTGTCATGAAAGAGAAATTACAAGGTCTTAACTTAACTGGACGAGTGTGTTTACAAAGTTTCACGATCCAAATTCTCAAATCACGGGATTGTGATGAAGCCTAACACAATACCTTTTAGGCAAGCCAATATTAAAAATTTACTAACCATTTTCCTTTACAGTTATTTACACATAATAGAACAATTCAAAATAAATACGAATCTAATACTTTACACTAGATAACTTCATGAAATACTAATAACGATCAATAATTAAATCGAACCACAAACTAAATATATAACTATAAAACTACCCAAGGGTTCTGGTGTCACAATTCACGAACTATTAAGAATACTACAAATAATAGCTGAAAGAAGTATATATGTCTGTTTCGAATGAAATAAAACAATGTCTATAAAGTAAAGAGAAGACTCCAGGAATCTGCGGATGCCAGCAGATCTACCTCGTGTCTTCGAACGAAATTCCGCAGCTACTAAGATCTCCTAACTCTGCCCGGTACCTGGATCTGCATAAAAGAGTTCAGAATATAGTATCGGTACAACCGACCCCAAGTACTGAGTAAGTGCCGAACCTAACTTCGACGAAGTAGTGACGAGGTTACGACGGAGCATTTACTACATAACCTGTAAACAATATATATAATAAATCAAGAAAGAAACAATAATAATAAACTCGATAACCAGTAACTTGCAATAGTAAATAAAAGAAACAACTCGGATAACCCTTTCTAGATATCAATTATAATCAACTTCACAATCTTTCCAAGTTTCAGTTTTAAATCACAATAGAAATCAGAGTATGAAAATCTTTTTAATAAAAACCGGAGTTTTTCAAATCCTTATTTTCGAAAATCAGTAAAATATAATGTATTTTGGTAAAAAAAAGCTTCACACGTGTGATAAATCTTGATGACTCAGCAGTCTACGTGGAGCAATGAAGACACGACATCTCGACGGGATTCTATGAAGAGGTATGAGTCAAAGAGGCACGACAAATCACACCGACGAGTTAATTAGCTACGAAAGTCTCAACCTGATTGAGAAGATGAAGTGACATGGTCAAAATGTATCGGGACGGAACAAAGGGCAGATTCAGAGATCTCCAGTTAGTGATCCACACGTTGCACAACATTCACGCAACAGTTACGGTCACTCATTGTAACGTTACATTAATGCTCAATCACTGAAAAAGGCAGACGTTATATTAGGAAATTCCCTATATAAAGGAGTAAAATAGAACCTGTAAAGAGGCATCCGAACTACTATTGCAATGCACTTCACTTTTCGTGCATCTCATCGATTTTTCTTTGTTTAATTACTTACAATAATCAGTATTGCCTTGGTTATCAGAAACCCGTGTTCATCCTAAAAATAGCTTTGGTTAAAGGATCTAATTCTTTGGTTAAAAAAATTGGTTCCGTTACTGGGAATCTGATAATCTTTATTTGCTTTTCAAGCGATATCCTTTGAACTATGTCGAACTCCAACGACAACAACCAGCAAAGGAATGGAACCCCAGTTCCATCACCTTCAGGAACCCCACGTGGTTCAAGGGAACAATCCCCACAAAGATCGAATAACAACAACGATAATAATGATCAAACGGTAGAACAAGATCAGGTAAAGCAAATGATTGCAGAGTATGTGAGCCAGGCTTTGCAAGAATTTGCGAGGGGATTACCAACAGCCAACAGCGTCACCTGCACCACTGATACCACCCCCTAATAATACCATCACCGTGGAAAATTCTCAGTCTGGGTTGGCAAACTCAGGAATGGGAGATACTCCTAATGAATCGCTCGAAATGAGACCAGGTATGTCTAATAACACTGAATCACAAACTTTATTACTAACTTTGCAGAAACAGGTGAAGTAACAAAACGATCGAATCGAACAAATTCCTGGAGTACCACCTGTTATCAAAGGCATTGACGTTGATAGATATTCTCAACAACTTTGAAAACCAAGTGCAACACCCATACCTATTCACAAGAAGTTTAAAATGCCTGAAGTTCCTAAGTATGATGGAACAACCGACACATGCGACCATGTGACTGCTTTTACAACCGGAGTGAAGGGCAACGACTTAACAAAACAAGAAATTGAGTCGGTCCTAGTTAAAAAGTTATGAAAAACACTTACCAAAGGAGCGCTAACATGATATTCTCTTCTCCCTGAAAACTCTATTGATTCTTTTCTTGAGCTTGCATATTATTTCATAAAGGCACACTCGGGTGCGCAAAAAGTCGAGAAAAGGATGGAGGACATCTTTAAAATAAAACAAGGAGACTCGGAACTACTTCATGAATTTGTAGACAGGTTTCAACGAGAAAGATTGCTACTACCAAGGTGCCTGATAATTGGGCAGCCATGGCATTTGCAAGCAACTTAAATGGCAAAAGTTCTGAAGCCACGAGAAGACTCAAGGATATCTTGAGAGAATTCACAGCTACGACATTAAATGATGTCTATAACAGGTACAATACTAAACTTCGAATAGAAGAACATACCATTGCTCATTCGAAAGATGAAGATCATACCAGATCCAAACGCTCCCAATCAGATAGGAGATCAAGTAAAAACAGGTACGATCCTTACTTGGGATCATCGGGACGTGAAACTCGTCCCAGGTTCGAAAACACCAGGTCAGATTATAGACCACCAAGCAGAGATGCAGGCTCGTCCTCATCTAGATCCAGAAAGGATCGAGATGAACGACCTAGAGGTAATGCACAAATTGGATCACACATTCAATGTAAGTACCTCCGAACTAATTTCAGTGTTAAGAAATATGGGTGATAAGGTTCGTTGGCCCAAAGAAATGAGGTCAAACCCGAATAAGAGGAACCCAAATTTCTGGTGTGAATTCCATAATGATCATGGACACAGAACTGCAGATTGCAGATTTTTGCAAGGTGTGGTAGAATAATTATTGAAACAGGGCTATTTAACAGAATTGTTTAGTGAAAAAGGTAAACATGCATACATGAAGGTGTGGTAGAATAATTATTGAAACAGGGCTATTTAACAAAATTTTTTAGTGAAAAAGGTAAACATGCATACATGAAGAACAGGCAGGAGCCCCCAAAACCTCCATCTCCAAAACGAACCGTCAACGTAATACACGGAGGTGAAGAAGTAAACAGAGTGGTCTATAAAGCGGCTATGAATTTCACAATTACACACGAAAAGCGGGTTCGTGAAAATCTGGAAGCAGACGATATAACCTTTGATGATGCAGATATCGACGGATTAATGCTTCCCACAACGATGCTCTAGTAATATCCTTACTTGATCATGACACTAACGTAAAAAGAGTGTTGATTGATCCATGTAGTTCAGTCAATATCATTTTGCTAAGAGACGTGGAAGAAATGCTATTGGGGAATCAAGTAATCCCAAAGGCACGAGCCATATCGGGGTTTGATAACTCTACGGTTATAACAAAAGGGGAAATTGAACTTAACACTTATGCTGAGGGAGTAATAAAAAATACCAGGTTCCAAGTCATCGATACTGACATGGCTTATAACGTAATCATGGGAAGGCCATGGATCCACGACATGAAATTTTTACCATCCACCTTACATTAGGTAATTAAATTCCCCTCCGGATGGGGGATTCAGCAAATTAGAGGCAATCAGCAAACCCCGAGAAATATAAATTCCGTGGTACACTAAAACAAAAAAGTAGATGTGGAAGAATCAAAAGATAAGGGAATCTCCCAAGCAGGTAACACTGCCCAAACAGGTATGGAAGAAATTACTACCCAAATAGGTACAGAATGTATTATTGCTGAAATAGGTACGGAAGGTATTATTGCTGAAATAGGTACGAAAGAAGATACTCACGAGAAGATGAATCAAGTCACCACGGAAGATGCATTGGACCACACGGATGTAGATTCCAGACCGGACGTCATTCATGAACCGGAGGAAGACGAGCACATCAAAACAACTACGGAAGAGCTCGAAGATGTTCCATTGTTTGAACAAAAACCTGAACAGAAAGTGTATATAGGCACGAGGTTGAGCCCCGGTCGAAGAGGTACGTTAATTGATTATTTAAAGGCTAACACAGATTGCTTTGCATGGTCCCACTCAAATATGACAGGTATCCCACTAGAAGTGATGACTCATAAACTAAATGAAGATCCATCCTTCGTACCTGTTAAGCAGAAGAAAAGAAAGCAAGGACCATTCAAGAACCAAGTGATTGACGAAGAGGTACAGAAACTCTTGAAAATTGGTTCGATACGAGAGGTAACATACCCTAACTGGCTAGCTAACAATGTGGTAGTACCTAAAAAGAATGGCAAATGGAGAGTAGATTATACTGACTTAAATAAAGCATGCCCCAAAGATTCATTCTTGTTACCACATATATATCAAATGATTGATGCCACCGCAGATCATGAATTGTTAACCTTTCTAGATGCGTATTTTGGTTATAATCAGATTAAAATGGATCTCTCAGACGAGGAAAAAACCTCCTTTATTACAAACAGGGGGACTTATTGTTATAAAGTCATGCCTTTTGGCTTAAAAAATGCTGGAGCCACCTATCAAAGGCTAGTGACCAAAATGTTCCAGGAACATCTGGGGAAAACGATGGAAGTTTACATCGATGACATGCTGGTAAAATCCACACGGGCGGAAGACCATTTCCAGCACATCTCTATTACCTTTAACATTTTACGCAGGTATAATATGAAGCTGAATCCAGGAAAGTGCACTTTTGGCGTAGAATCAGGTAAATTCTTGGGTTTCCTTGTATCAAACAAGGAAATAGAGGTAATCCTGATCAAATTAAAGCTATAGAAGAAATACCTGATGTATTTATAAACAAAAAAGAATTTCAAAGACTAACGGGAAGAATTGAAGCCTTAGGAAGATTTATTTCCAAATCTTCCGAGAAAAGTTTTAAATTCTTTGCAGTTCCCAAAAAGCAAAATCGGTTCAAATGGACTGAAGAATGTCAACAGGCTCTCAAAGACCTAAAGTCTTATCTATCAAAACCTCCATTGCTGTCAAAGACAAATGAGGGGGAGAGGATGTACGTCTACCTTGCTATCTCGGAAATTGCTGTAAGTGCAGTATTGGTAAGGGAGAATAAAGATAAATAATCTCCTATTTATTATGTAAGCAACTAGATGCTGAACCCAGATATCCACATCTAGAAAATTTATCCTTAGCTCTAATCATGGCATCTAGAAAACTAAGGCCATACTTTCAGTGTCATCCAATCACAGTTGTGACCTCGTATCCATTAAGAAACATACTGCATAAACAAGAACTATTAGGAAGATTAGCCAAGTGGGCCATAGAATTAAGTGAGCATGAAATAATATATCAGCCTAGGACTGCAATCAAGTCTCAGATCTTAGCTGATTTTGTCGCTGACTTTAGTAATAGCATTGTCCTTGAAGTGGAAAAAGAGTTACAACTCTTTAACGGTGCTAATACGGGTCTGTGGACCCTATTTACCGATGGTTCTTCCAATATAAAAGGTGTCGGCTTAGGCATAGTCTTAATATCACTCACGACTGAAAAGACACGATAGACTATCAAATGTTATCCTATAACTAACAATGAAGCAGAGTACAAAGTTGTCATTGCAGGACTAGAACTCGCACGAGAACTTTCAATAGAGCAGATCGTAATCAAAAGCGACTCCCAACTGGTAGTAAATCAAATGCAGGGGACTTACATCGCTCGAGAGACTCGGATGCAACAATATCTGGAAAAGACACGAGATCTCGTGAGACAATTCAAAACATGGAAGGTAATACAAATACCTAGAGGGGAAAATGCAGAAGCAGATACATCAGCTAACCTCGCAACAGTCACAAAAGTAACAAACAAAGACAATGCAATTGTCGTCTATCTATTCCATTCAGCGATCGACCAAGATAGAAATGAGGTAACTTTCAACAATTTGACCTGGGATTGGAGAAATGAAATCTTAAATTTTTTGCAGAATGGCACCATACCTGAAGACAAGAAAACAGCTCAAGCGCTTCGCCACAAAGCTGCACGGTACTGCCTCATTCACAACTCATTATATCGAAAGATGTTCGGAGGCCCCTTAGCAAAATGCCTCGTACCTAACCAAACAGAGTTTGTGATGAAAAAAGTCCACGAAGGACACTGTTGAAATCACTCAGGGGTAAGATCTTTGGTAAAACCCCTAATCAGAGCTGGATATTATTGGCCTAAGATGGAAGAAGAGGCCGAGAACTTCGTATCCAAATGCGACAGATGCCAAAGGTTTGCCAATAACATGCATCGACCAACGAAATTATTGCATCTAATAATATCCCCATGGCACTTCATGAAATGGTGTATGGACATAGTGAGGCCTCTTCCCACAGCTAAAGGACAGGTACGGTTTTTACTCGTGCTAACCGACTATTTTACAAAATGGGTAGAGGCAGAAGCATTCAAACAGGTTTGAGAAAAGGAAGTTAAAAGCTTCTTATGGCGAAACATAATATGCCGCTTTGGGATACCAAAGAAGATCATGTGTGATAATGGCCCACAATTCATAGGCTCGCAAATCACAAAATTCTTCGAAAGCTGGCAAATCAAACGGATCACTTCATCGCCATACCACCCTGTGTCTAATGGTCAAGCTGAGTCAACGAATAAAGTCATCATCAACAATCTAAAGAAGCGTCTAGATAAAGCCAAAGGAAATTGGCCTGATGAGTTACCAACGGTACTATGGGCATACAGAACAACTTCAAAAACAGCCACGGGAGAAACTCCTTTCGCGCTTGTCTATGGCTTAGAAGCCTTAATACCTGTGGAGATTGGCGAACCAAGCATAAGGTTTACAACAGCCACGGAGGAAGAAAACGACGGCGAATTGAAGACCAATCTAGACCTGCTCGAACCACGGAGAGAAGCAACACTAATACGGATGGCAGCTCAAAAACAAATCATAGAGCGTTATTACAACCGTAAAGCTCATCTCAAATACTTCAAGATTGGGGACTTCGTCCTCAAAAAAGTCTTTCAATCAACGAAAGAAGCAGGCACAGGAGAGCTAAGTCCAAACTGGGAAGGACCCTACAAAGTCCGAGGCGTAGCTGGGAAGGGCGCCTACGAGCTGGATGCTATGGACGGTAGAATCCTACCAACAAGTTGGAATGCCATCCACTTGAAGAAATATTACTTCTAAAGAAAATAAGTAACTCCGGTCAGGTATCACAAGTTCGATTTTATTTTGAACATTTAAAATTTTACTAACCTTTTTAGATGATAGGCATAAAGCTAACCCATCACCAGATGATGATACATGCAAAGATATTACTAAAGCCAACAACAAAATCAGCTAGTATTTGAGACTTAATTGCAGTCCTAGGCTGATATATTATTTCATGCTCGCCTAATTCTATGGTCCACTTGGCTAATCTTCCTGACAATTCCTATTTATGCAGAATATTTTTTAAAGGATATGAAGTCACAACGGTGATTGGGTGACATTGAAAATATGATCGTAATTTTCTAGATACCATTATTAAAACTAAGGCTAACTTTTCCAGATGTGGATATCTAGTCTCAGCATCTAGCAAAGTTTTACTTACATAATAGATAGGTGATTGCTTACCTTTTTCTTCTCTTACCAGCACTGCACTTACAACAATTTCTGAAACAGCCAGGTAGATGTAAAATCTTTCCCCTTCTTTTGGATTTGAAAGCAGGTGGTTTCGATAGATAAATCTTCAGATTCTTGAGGGCTTGCAAAAATTCTTCAGTCCATTCGAACTGATTCTGCTTTTTGAGAACTGAGAAGAATTTAAAACTTTTTTCGGAAGACTTAGAAATAAATCATCCCAAAGCTGTTATTCTCCGTGTTAGTCTTTGAATGTCCTTTTCATTTGTTAAAATATCAGGTATTTATTCTATAGCTTTAATTTGAGCGGGATTTACCTCTATTCCTCTGTTCGATACAAGGAAACCCAAAAATTTACCTGATTGCACTCCAAAAGCGCATTTTTCTGGATTTAACTTCATATTATACCTGCGTAAAATATCAAAAGTAGTAGAGAGATGCTGGAAATGATCTTCTGCTTGTGTTGATTTTACCAACATATCATCAATATAGAGCAACTGTCCCGTGCCTCAGAGGAGATTAGAGACTTGAAGAACTTGTTGGGGCAGAAGGAGGAATACTCATGCTAGCTCGTGCAATCACTCACTCATACTCAAGAAGACCTTCGTAGGGCTTTAGACTAACCTCAAACTTTAGAGGAGTCGATTGTTACATTAAGGGACCCTCATGAAACTGCGGAGGTGGAGAAGGACGGATTGAGAGCTGAGATTCAAGTGTGGGCAAAGGATTATGATGATTTGGAAGAGGGGTGGGTTCTATCGATGTGAGCTGGGCGTATATGAATTCTCGCCTTGACACATTGATGGAAATGAGTCAAGAGGGTTTTGACCTTAGTGCTGAAATAGCCAAAACTAAGGAAGCCATGGAGAAGGCTCAACAGGGTCATAACCTCTCTTCACCTGATGGTGAGACTCCAGCCGCTCATGCCTCTTCATCCCCAGTTTCTCCCTCTCCTTCTGCCACTGAAGTCAACCCCGCTCTTGAAAAGATTTAGTTGGTTTATCCCTCTCTTTTTTTCTTTGTATCAATTGGTGGTTACCCCCAGTCCTATCGAGGGTAAATTTGGATTTCCTTAAAGTCCCCAAATGACAACTTAGGGGCACCACAATGTATATAAAAAAATTATACGGCTAAGTATAAGTTAATACTTAGTTTTAGCTATTTTAATACATAAATGTTAGTTCGACTTTTGTTGAGTTTCTGTTTCACTCTTTAAGTCTTTTGCATGCTTCATTTTTCGAGGTTTTAGTTTTGCCTTCGAGTTTTGCATGGGGAATGCTTTAGACTACTTGTACATTTTTTGTAATATGCACGGTGTCATATCAAATGTGTGCCTTTTTGTAATAGGCATAGTTTATAGAAGAGGGCCCTTTAAAATTGGCATGAAGAAGACGTCTCAACTTCATGATAATGCAATAGAGTGATAGAAAGTTTACACATGTTTAAGAATGTTTCCAAGGAAAGTTTTTCTTGTTTGAACTTCCATGACATTTTACATGTGTTTGATTATCATCTAAAACTCATGCTTACAACTATTTTTATTTAACTGATTTGATATACTCTTGTATTTCGTAATTTTTTTTCATAGGTAACAGTTTTTCGATATTAATACAAGGAAACAACTGTTTTTTATTAGTAATAGTTTTTGTAAAGATTGGGGTTTTTACCCGCAACTGTTTTGGAAACAGTTTTCTAATAAGTGCGAGGGAAATATTTTCTTATTCGTAATTGTTTTTATTTGATAACAGTTTCTTGAACAAATACAAGGATTTAGATCTTTTTATCCATAACTGTTTTATTTTAGAACAATTTTTTTGAATGAGTACATTGATGATGATCTTTTACCTCTAACTGTTTTTGTTACAACAACTTTGAATAAGTATAAAGATGTAATTTCTTTCTCGTGACTAATATTTTTCCTTACCTGAATATGTTCGAAGGTTTTTTGCATTTTTGCATTAGGCTTTGTATTTGGATGGATCTTTTGATTTCCTTCGATTCTGCTCGTGTCACTTGTCTCGTTGGGTAGATGGGTCTTCAGGCTCGAGCTTTTGACTTTCTGATAGTCTTCTTTGCTTCGTCTTAGCCTTCCATACTGTATAGTCCCCCAAGTGTTTGAGCTTTGAAGAATGAAATCTCGAGCACTTGATTATTCCTTCCTTGTGGTCCTTTTCCTGAAAAGGAAAAACATTCCAGACTCGAAGGTATATAGTTTTTTAGATGATGACTGCTTAACCCTTTTAAAACGTCCATCAGAAAGTGTAACCCTAGACCGGGAATTGTGTTATTTCCTCGCGTCTTTGCAGGTCTAATATCATCATCTGGTGATGGGTTAGCTTTGTGCCTATCATCTAAAAAAGTTAGTAAAATTTTTAAATGTTCAAAATAAAATCGAACGTGTGATACCTGACAGGGGGTATTCTTTTCTTTTAGAAGTAATACTTCTTTAGTTGGATGGCGTTCCATCTTGTTGGTAGAACTCTGTCGTCCATAACTTCCAACTCATAGGCGCCTTTCCCAACTATGCCTCGGATTTCGTAAGGTCCTTCCCAGTTTGGATTTAGCTTTCCTGCACCTGCTTCTTTCGTTGATTGAAATACTTTTTTGAGAACGAAGTCCCCAATCTTAAAGTACCTGAGACGAGCTTTACGGTTGTAATAACGCTCTATGATTTGTTTTTGAGCTTCCATTTGTATCAATGTTGCTTCTCTCCGTGGTTCGAGCAGGTCCAGGTTGGTCCTTAATTCGTCGTGGTTTTCACCTTCCATGGCTTTTGAGAACCTTATGCTTGGTTCTCCAATCTCCACAAGTATTAAGGCTCCTGAGCCATAAACAAGTGCGAACAGAGTTTCTCCCGTGGCTATCTTTGAAGTTGTTCTGTATGCCCATAGTACCGCTGGTAACTCATCAGGCAAGTTTCCTTTGGCTTTATCTAGACACTTCTTTAGATTGTTGATGATGACCTTATTCGTTGACTCATCTTGAACATTAGCCACGGGGTGGTACGGCGTTGAAGTGATCCGCTTGATTTTCCAACTTTCGAAGAATTCTGTGATTTGCGAGCCTATGAATTGTGGGCCATTATCACACACGATTTCCTTTGGTATTCCAAAGAGGCATATTATGTTTCGCCATAAGAAGCTTTTAACTTCTTTTTCTCGCACTTGTTTGAACGCTTCTGGCTCTACCCATTTTGTAAAATAGTTGGTTAGCACTAGTAAAAATTGTACATGTCCTTTAGATATGGGAAGAGGTCCCACTATGTCCATACCCCATTTCATGAAAGGCCATGGGGATATTATTGGATGTAATAATTCCGCTGGTCGATGCATGTTTCTGGCAAACCTTTGGCATCTGTCTTATTTGGATATGAAATTCTCGGCTTCTTCTTCCATCTTAGGCCAATAGTATCCAGCTCTGATTAGTGTTTTCACTAAGGATCTCGCCCCTGAGTGATTTCTATAGTGTCCTTCATGGACTTCTTTCATCACAAATTCCGTTTGGTTAGGTCTGAGGCATTTAGCTAAGGGTTCTCCGAACATCTTGCGATAAAGTGAGATGCGAATAAGGTAGTACCGTGCACCTTTGTGGCGAAGTGCTTGAGCTGCTTTCCTGTCTTCAGGTACAGTGCCATTCTGCAAAAAATTTAGAATTTTGTTCTCCAGTCCCTGGTTAGGTTGTTGAAAGTTACCTCATTCCTGTCCTGGTCTATTATTGAATGAAATAATTGAACGACAATTGTATTGTCTTTGTTAGTTACTTCTGTGACTGCTGTGAGGTTAGCTAGTGCATCTGCTTCTGCATTTTCCTCTCTAGGTATTTGTATTACCTTCCATGTTTTGAATTCTCACGAGCTCTCGTGCTTTTTCAAGATATGTTGCATTCTAGTCTCTCGAGCAATGTAAGTCCCATGTATCTGATTTACTACCAGTTGGGAGTCGTTGTTGATCACAATTTGCTCGGTTGAGAGCTCCCGTGCCAGTTCAATCCCTGCAATAACAGCTCCGTACTCTGCTTCATTGTTAGTTATAGGATAACACTTGATAGCTTGCCGTGTATTTTCACCCGTGGGTAATATCAAGACTATGCCTAAGTCGGAGCCTTTTATATTTGAAGAACCATCAGTGAATAAGGTCCATAGCCTGGATTAACACCGTTAAAGAGTTTTAACTCTTTTTCTACTTCAGATACAATGTTATTACTAAAATCAGCAACAAAATCAGCTAGTATTTGAGAATTAATTGCATTCCTAGGCTGATAGATTATTTCATGCTCACTTAATTCTATGGCCCACTTGGCTAATATTCCTGACAATTCCTGTTTATGCAGAATATTTCTTAAAGGATATGAGGTCACAACGGTGATTGGGTGGCATTGAAAATATGGTCGTAATTTTCTAGATGCCATTATTAAAGCTAAGGCTAACTTTTCCAGATGTGGATATCTAGTCTCAGCATCTAGCAAAGTTTTACTTACATAATAGATAGGTGATTGTTTACCTTTTTCTTCTCTTACCAATACTGCACTTACAACAATTTTTGAGACAACCAGGTAGATGTACAATCTTTCCCATTCTTTTGGCTTTGAAAGCAGTGGTGGTTTCGATAGATAAATCTTCAGATTCTTGAGGGCTTGCTGACATTCTTCAGTCCATTCGAACTGATTCTGCTTTTTGAGAACTGAGAAGAATTTAAAACTTTTTTCGGAAGATTTAGAAATAAACCTACCCAAAGCTGCTATTCTCCCTGTCAGTCTTTGAACTTCCTTTTTATTTGTTAAAATATTAGGTATTTCCTCTATAGCTTTAATTTGAGCGGGATTTACCTCTATTCCTCTGTTTGATACAAGGAAACCCAAAAATATACATGATTGCACTCCAAAAGCGCATTTCTCTGGATTTAACTTCATATTATACCTGCGTAAAATATCAAAAGCAGTAGAGAGGTGCTGGAAATGGTCTTGTGCTTGTGTTGGTTTTACCAACATATCATCAATATAGACTTCCCTCGTCTTTCCAAGATTGTTCTTGGAACATTTTAGTCACTAACCTTTGATAAGTGACTCCAGCGTTTTTTAAGCCAAAAAACATTACTTTATAATAGTAAGTCCCCATGTTTGTAATGAAGGAAGTTTCCTCATTTGAGGGATTCATTTTAATCTGATTATAACCAGAATATGCATCTAAGAAGCTCAATATTTTATGACCTGCTGTGGCATCAATCATTTGATCTATATGTGGCAATGGGAATGAATTTTTGGGACATGCTTTATTTAAATAAGTATATTCTACGCATACTCTCCACTTGCCATTATTTTTAGGTACTACCACTGTGTTTGCTAGCCAGTTAGGGTACGTTACCTCTCATATCGAACCAATATTCAAGATTTTCTGTACCTCTTCGTCGATCACTTGGTTCTTGAATGGTCCTTGCTTTCATTTCTTCTGCTTAAAAGGCACGAAGGGTAGATCTTCATTTAGTTTTTGAGTCATCACTTCTGGTGGGATTCCTGTCATATCTGAGTGGGACCACGCAAAGCAGTTTGCGTTAGCCTTTAAATAATCAATTAACTTACCTTTTCTACCAGGGCCCAGCCTCGTGCCTATATACACTTTTTGTTCAGGCTTTTGTTCAGACAATGAAACAGCTTCGAGCTCTTCTGTAGTTGTTTTGATGTGCTCTTTTTCCTCCGGTTCACGAATGACGTCCGGTCTGGAATCTGTATCTGTGTGGTATAGTATACCTTCCGTGGTAACTTGATTTTCCTTCTCGTAAGTATTTTATTTCGTACCTATTTCAGCAATAATACCTTTCGTACCTATTTGGTAGTAATTTCTTCCATGCATGATTGGGTTGTATTACTTGCTTGGGAGATTCCCTTATCTCGTAATTCTTCCACCTCTATTTTCTTGTTGTAGCGTACCACAGAGTTTATATTTCTTGCGGTCTGTTGATCTCCTTTGATTTGTTGAATCCCCCATTCAGAGGGGAATTTAATTACCTGATGCAACGTGGAGGGTATCGCTTTCATGTCGTGGATCCATGGCCTTCCAATGATCACGTTATAAGCCATGTCAGTATCGATGACTTGGAACCTGGCACTTTTGATCACCCCCCTCAGCATAAGTGCTAAGCTCAATTTCTCCTTTGTTATAACCGTAGATTTATCAAACCCTGATATGGCTCGTGCTTTTGGGATTACTTTATTACCCAGTAGCATTTCTTCCACGACTCTTAGCAAAATGATATTGACTGAACTGCCTGGATCAATCAACACTCTTTTTACGTTAGTGTCATGAATAAGTAAAGATATTACCAGAGCATCGTTGTGCAGAAGCATTAATCCGCTGATATCTGCATCATCGAAGGTTATATCGTCTTCTTCCATATTTTCATGAGCATGTTTCCCATGTGTAATTGTGAACTTTGTGGTTGTTTTGCAAATCACTTAGTTTACTTCTTCACCCCCGTGTATTACATTGATGGTTCATTTTGGAGAAGGAGGCTTTGGGGGCTCCTGCATGTTCCTCATATATGCTTGTTTACCTTTATCACTAAACAATTCTATTAAATAGCCTTGTTTTAATAAATTTTCTCTTTCACCTTGTAAAAATCTGCAATTCGCAGTTTTGTGCCCATGATCGTTGTGAAATTCACACTAGTGATATGGGTTTCTTCTACTTGGATTCGACCGCATCTATTTGGGCCACTTAACCTTATCTCCCATGTTCCTCAATATTGAGACAAGTTCAGTAGTACTTACACTAAAGGTATGATCCCTAATTTGAGTACTACCTCTAGGTCGTTCATCTCGATCTTTTCTGGATCTAGACGAGGATGAGACTACGTCTCTTCCTTGTGGTCTATAGTCCGACCTAGTATTTTCGAACCTGGGGAGAATATCGCGTCCCGAGGGTCCAAAGTAAGGATCGTACCTGTTTTACCTGATCTTCTATCTGATTCATGACGCCTGGATCTGGAATGATCTTCATCTCTCGAACGAGCAATGATATCTTCTTTTATTTTGAGTTTAGTACTGTACCTGTTATATACATCGTTCCATGTTGTAGCGGAGAATTCTCTTAGACTTTCCTTAAGTCGTCTCGTGGCTTTTGAGCTTTTATCGTATAGGTTGCTTGCAAATGCTATGGCTGCCCAATTATCAGGCACCCTGGGTAACTGCACTCTTTCTCGTTGAACTACGAACTCACGGAGTAGTTCCGTGTATCCTTGTTTTATTTTGAATATGTCTTCCATTCTCTTCTCAACTTTTTTTGCACCAGAATGTGCTTTTATAAATGAATCTGCAAGCTCAGCAAAAGAGTCAATAGAATTTTCAGGGAGAATAGAATACCATGTTAGGGCCCCTTTGGTAAGTGTTTCCCCAAACTTTTTGACAAGGGCTGATTCAATCTCTGGTTTCGTTAAGTCGTTGCCTTTTACCCCAGTAGTGAAAGCAGTCACATGGTCGTGTGGGTCAGTTGTTCCATCATATTTGGGAACGTCAGGCATTTTAAACTTCTTGGGTATAGGCAAGGGGGCCGCACTTGGCTTCCAAGGTTGCTGAAAATATCTATCAACATAGATGCCTTTGATGATAGGTGGTACTCTAGGAATTTGTTCGATGCGATCGTTCTGCTCCTTCATCTGTTTCTGCATGGTTAGCAGTAAATTTTGTAATTCTGAGTTATTAGATATACCTGGTCTCGTTTCGAGAGATTCATTAGGAGTATCTCCTCTTCCTGAGTTTGCCAACCCAGATTGAGGATTTTCCATGGTGATGGTGTTATTGGGGGGTGG
>ML360691.1:18526-41269 GCA_005239505.1 Nicotiana paniculata
AGATTGAGGATTTTCCATGGTGATGGTGTTATTGGAGGGTGGCGTCGGCGGTGTAGGTAACGCTGCCAGTAATCCTCTCGCAAATTCTTGCAAAGCTTGGCTCACATACTCTGCAATCATTTGCTTTACACGATCTTGTTCCACAGTTTGATCATTATCACCATTGTTGTTATTGGATATTTCTGGGGATCGTTCCATCGAACCACGTGGGGTTCCTGAAGGCGATGGAACTGGGGTTCCACTCCTTTGCTGGTTGTTGTCGTTGGGGTTTGACATGATTCAGAGGATATCACTTGAAAATTAAACAAAGATTATCAGATTCCTGGTAACGGAACCAATTTGTTTAACCAAATAATTAAACCCTTTGACTAAAGCTTATTTTTAAGATGAATACGGGTTACTGATAATCAAGGTAATGGAGTTACTGATAATCAAGGTAATGGAGAAAAATGAATAATAGACAATATTGCAGAAATATAGAAAATCGAAGTTGATTGTATTTGAGAATTAGATGCCTTTACAAGATGTATTCCCCTCCCTTATATAGGAGATTCTTATAACGTACGACTCTTGATATGGTTACTCAGTAATGACTAGTTATGACATTAATGAGGCGTTATAAAGGATAACAGTAATTGGGGTTTGGTTACATAATGTTCGAGTAATCAATTGTGGGTCCTTGAATCTGCCTGTAGCTTTGTCTAGATTCATTCTGACCGTGCCTCTCTCCCGTTTTGATCAAGTTGAGTTTCTCGTGGCTGATAAGTTCGTGGGTTTACTGAACTGTGCCTCTTTGTACCGTCCCTCTTCGGAGAATCACATCCAGCTATCACGTTTTTCCTGTGTCCACGTGACTGGCTGAGTTGTCAAAAGATGTACGTGTGAAACTCTTTTTTACCAATACAACCACTCGCCACACAAGCGGACCAACTTGTCCCAAACAAATATCGAAGAAACGACAGAACTCGATTATGACTGGATCAATGTGAGGTCTAAACCCTAGTGTAAAAGGATACATATAAACAAAAGAATAACCCATCTTATAAGACGTTATTCTTTGATTACCATTCGGAACATAAAAAGGGAAATCAGAACTCCAAGAACAATCCCTACGAATCAGGGAAATATGGCCCTCAGTAATAAGGGTTGAATACCTCTCAACACTGTGTAAAGAAGAAGACTGGTCTACAAGAACTAAGTTTTCCCTAGTAAATACAAATTCAGCAGGAATAATTTCATCAACTTTAGGTTCACGAAGATGATCGTCTTTACCTCTAGATGAAGAACGAGAAGAATTAGCCCTAGGAGAAACTAAAGACCTAGCCGAAGGAGGAGAAATTATATGAGAGGAAGAAGAACCTCTGGAAGGAGTGGATCCTAAACTCCTTAATCTACCGCCCTTCCGACTACTAGTCGGGGCAGAAGAAGGGGTTAAGTTTTCCACATCTATTATTCTTTTAGGCTGATTTGATGAAGACATGTTTACAAAGGCAATGAAAAATTCTTACAAATAAAGGATACAAGTTATAAAATATTTCGTGAAAGTAAAGAAAGGAAGAAGGGTATTTATACTTGAAGACGACAGTCAAAAATGGGAAAAATAATGATGAAAAGTCATAATTAAAGGTGTCACTTCGGAACTGACGCAGCCGCAAAAAGCCCTAAAAGGTGCCGAGTAAATGCAGAACCAATCCGAGAAGGACACATGGTATGAGCATTAAATGGAAGTGACAAACGACGCCTATGTTCATAAAAAATGCGATGTTTTGAGGTAAAGCGGCGGCAAAATATTCCCCCCATAAATGAGTATCCACTTATCAAATATTAATCGATAAATATATGGTAAGTGGGGGGACTATCTGTATTGGTAATAAAGAGTTTCACATGTAAGTCAACTCTTGACAACTCAGCCAGTTATGTGGACACAGGAGAACGCGACAGCTAGATGTGATTCTTTGAAGAGGTATGGAACAAAGAGGCACGATTCAATAAAATCTCGATCTCATCAGCCACGGGAAACTTGCTCTAATCGAGACAAGGAAGTGACACGGTCAGAGTGAATCTAGACAGAGTTACGGATAGATTCAGGAATACCCAATAAAAGCCCAGACGTTATGTAACCTTCACATAACGGTTACGATTACCCTTGGTAACGCCTCATTAATGTAATAATTAGTCATTGATGAGCAATTATTGCAAGAACCAAACGTTATATTAAGAAACCTCCTATATAAAGGAAGGAAATATAACTTATAAGGACATTTGATTTTCGAATACAATCTACTTTGCTTTTCTATATTTTTGCAATATTGTTTATTACTCGTTTCTCTTTATTTAGTATTATTTCCTTGATTATCAGTAACCCGTGTTCATCCAAGAAATAGCTTTGGTCAAAGGATCTAATTCTTTGGTTAAACAGGGGGGGGACTATCTGTATTGGTAAAAAAGAGCTTCACACGTGTGATATATCTCGATGACTCAGCAGTCTACGTGGAGAAATGAAGACACGACATCTGGACGGGATTCTATGAAGAGGTATGAGGCAAAGAGGCAGGGCAAATCACACCCACGGGTTAATTAGCTACGAAAGTCTCAACCTGATTGAGAAGATGAAGAGACATGGTCAAAATGTATCTGGGCAGAACAAAGGGCAGATTCAGAGATCTTCAGTTAGTGATCCACACGTTACACAACATTCACGCAATAGTTACGATTTATCATTGTAATATTACATTAATGTCATAATTAATCATTAATGCTCAATCACTAAAAAGGGCAAACGTTATATTAGGAAATTCCCTATATAAAGGAGTAAAATATAACCTGTAAAGGGGCATCCGAACTACTATTGCAATACACTTTACTTTTCATGTATCTCATCGATTTTTATTTGTTTAGTTACTTACAATAATCAGTCTTGCCTTGGTTATCAGAAACCCGTGCTCATCCTAAAAATAGCTTTGGTCAAAGGATCTAATTCTTTGGTTAAACACATAAATATTCACCCTTATCGCTCCTTGTTGCGGTGCGCAACCCGCTCCTACCTGTCCACCCTTATTGCTCTTCCCTATATATATCACCCTTATTTCTCCTTTTGCGGCGTGCAACCCGATCCCACCTGTCCACCCTTATCACTCCTTGTTGCGGCGTGCAACCCCCTCCCACCAGACATATCATATCAGTTTATTTATAAATACTTTCACAATTCAGGCCAAGTCTTTCACAATATTTTTATATCAATAATTGTAAACAGAAGCTATAAAACTCATAAACTTCATCAATTAACATTTTATATATATATATATATATATATATATATATATATATATATATATATATATATATATCGTAACACTGACATCCAGCTCAATCTTTATGTGACATAACAAAACCAAGAGAACAACCAACATTTCCAAAAATACTTGAAACAATACTTAACAATAAGTTGACGAACCCAAATGGACATATAAACATCAATGATCATGAAACAATTAATCCCGGAAGCAAATAATTGGAAACCGGAGAAGGAACCATGTTCAACAATAATTTAGTGGTGCATAGATACTCGTCACTTCACCTATACACCACACATGCAAATTCACATAGCATTTAAGTGGGAATTCCTATTCCCCCAAGTCAGGGTTAAACCAAGCACTTACCTCAATTTCGCAGGCCACCCACTGCTCAATTACCGCTTTTTCTTTCGAATTTGCCTCTAACCCGCTCGAATCTAATCATAATTAGTTTAATATCATTAATTTATGCTAAAGGAACTAACTTTACTGAAAAATCATTATTTTCCTAAGCTTTCTAATAAAAAATTAAAACCCGACCCCGGGCCTGCTTGGTCCAAACTCGGGGTTCAGACCAAATTCCGTTTACCCACTCACCCCCGATCCCGAATATGCAATTAATTTCGAAATTCGACCTCAAATTGAGGTCAAAATTCTATTTTTACAAAATTTCCTAATTCTACCCAAACCCTCAATTTTTACCCTGAAAATTCTTGATTTTGAATTGAAAAGTGATGAAAAATATTGGAGAATTGAAAGAGAATAGTTTAGGATTGATTACCAACACCTTGGGGATGAATTTTTGTGAAGAAAATCTCCTCTAAGTCTTTGTAGTTCGAAAATAGGTGAAAAATAGGCTCTGCCCGAGTTTTAAAAGTTGTTTTATATAACGGTAGGCCTTCATCGCGTTCGCGATGGGCCTGTCGCGTTCGCGATGGGTCAGGCCCAATGGCCTTTGCGTTTGCGGAACGGTTCGCGTAGAGTTAGGCCAGTTGCCTCCGCATTCACGACCAGGTGGCCGCGTTCTCATAGAGCAAGTAAGTTCCCCCTCCCCCGAGTCCATTTGTACATCGCGTTCGCGGTTGGGTGGGCGCGTTCGTGAAGGGTACTACCCCGTAGTGCTTCGCGTTCGCGTCTAACTCCAAGCATTCGCGAAGAAGGATTTATCCCTCAGACATTTTTACTCTACGTGTTCGCGAGAGAAGCTTCCCGAACGCGAAGGTCAACTCGTCAGTGCACCAGAAAACAGCAAAACAACAGAGAATTCTAAGTGTAAAACATCCCGTAGCCTATCTGAAACTCACCCCAGCCCTCGGGGCTCTAAACCATACATGCACACAAGTCTAAAAACATCATACAGACTTGCTCGTGCGATCAAATCATGAAAATAACATTTAAAACTATGGATTTAACCTCAAAACTTATCATTTTTCTCAAGAACACTCAATTTTCACTATTTCTCAACCGGACGTCCGAATCACGTCAAATCAAATCCGATTCTTTCCAAATTTCACAGATAGGACTTAAATATCATAACAAATCTGTATTGAGCTCCGGAACCAAAATTCGGGCCCGATACTAATGGTTTCCAACATTAGTTCATTTCGTTATTTCATTAATAATCCAACAAAATAATTTCTTTCAAAAATTGATTTCTAAGGCTAGGGACCTCGAAATTCAGTTCCGGGCATACGCCCAAATCCTATATTTTACTGTGGACCTTCCGGGATCGTCGGAACACAGATCTGGGTCCATTTACTAAAAATGTTGAACAAAGTCAACTAAAACCAAGTTTTAAATTCCAAAAATTTCTATTTCTCATATTTTCACATAAAAGTTTCCGGTTTCACGCCCCGGATTGCGCATGCAAATTGAGGTAATTAAAATTAATTTTTTTATGGCTAATAAGCCTAGAACGGAGTCTTTATTCATAAAATGGCCCCTTGGGTCATCACAATCTCCACCTCTAAAACAAATGTTCGTCCTCGAACGGACATAGAAAATTACCTGAAGTGGAAAACAAGTGGGGATATCTACTCTGCATGTCCAACTCGGACTCCCAAGTAGTTGCCTCAACAGACTGACCTCTCCACTACACTCGAACTCAAGGGTAACTTTTTGATCTCAACTGACGAATATGCCGGTCTAAAATGGCTACCACCTCCTCCTCATAAGTCAATTTTTTGTCCAATTGGACATAGCTAAAATCTAACACGTGGGACGGGTCACCATGATATTTTCGGAGCATAGATACATGAAATACCAGATGAACTGAGGATAACCCTTGAGGCAACGCAAGTCTATAAGATATATCCCCCACTCTATCAAGAATCTCAAATGGCCCGATATACCTAGGGCTCAACTTACCCTTCTTCCCAACTCTCATAACGCCCTTCATGGGCGATACCTGAAGTAATACTCTCTCTCCAACCATGAATGCCACATCCCGAACCTTACGAACGACGTAAATCTTTTGCCTAGACTGGGTTGCACGAAGTTGATCCTGTATAATCTTGACCTTATCTAAGGCCTCTTGAACTATGTCTGTACACATTAACCGAGCCTCTCCCGGCTCAAACCACCCAACTGACGATCTACATCGTCTACCATATAATGCCTCATAGGGAGCCATCTAAATGCTCGACTAATAACTATTATTGTAGGCAAACTCCGATAACGGCAAGAACTGATCCCAAGAACCTCCAAAGTCAATAACACAAGCACGAAGCATATTCTCTAAAATCTGAATAGTATGCTCGGACTGCCCGTCCGTCTGAGGATGAAATGCGGTGCTCAACTCAACTCGGGTACCCAACTCTGGCTGAAATACCCTCCAAAAGTGCGAGGTAAACTGCGTACCTCGATCAGAAATGATAGACACGGGCACACCGTGAAGGCGAACAATCTCTCGAATATATATCTCTGCCAACCGCTCCGAAGTGTAAGTACTTGCCACTGAAATGAAATGTGTTGATTTAGTCAACCTATCCACAATAACCCAAACGGTGTCGAACTTCATCTGAGTCTGTGGGAGTCCAACAACAAAGTCCATAGTGATACGCTTCCACTTCCACTCAGGAATCTCTATCTGCTGAAGTAAACCACCGGGTCTCTGATGCTCATATTTCACATGTTGGCAATTCAAACAACGAGCCACATAAGCAACAATATCCTTTTTCATCCTTCGCCATCAGTAGTGTTGTCGCAGGTCCTGGTACATCTTGGGAGCACCCCGGTGAATAGAATACTTAGAACTGTGAGCTTCTTCAAGAATCAACTCACGAAGGCCATCAACATTAGGCACACTTATACGACCCTGCATCCTCAAAACACCATCATCTCCAACTGTAACCTTCTTGGCACCAGCGTGCCGAACGGTGTCCCTAAGGACCATCAAGTGCGAGTCATTATCCTGTCGATATCTGATGCGCTCGAATAAGGAAGACCGAACAATTGTACAAGCTAGAACATGGCTGGGTGAAATATCCAACCTCATGAACTGATTAACCAATGTCTGAATATCTAAAGCTAATGGTCTCTCACCAACTGGAATACATGCAAGGCTGCCCATACTTACTGCTTTCCTACTCAATGCATCGTCCACCACATTGACTTTCCCCGGATGATACAATATAGTGACGTCATAATCTTTCAATAACTATAACCATCTCCTCTGTCTCAAATTAATATCCTTTTGCTTGAACAAGTATTGGAGGCTACGATGATCCTTGTAAACCTCACATGGAACGCCATAAAGATAATGCCTCCAACATTTTCAATGAATGAACAATGGCTGCCAACTCTAAGTCATGGACATGATAATTCTTCTCATGAATCTTTAACTGCCGAGACGCATATGCTATCATCCTGCCCTCTTGCATCAATAAAAGTCCCAACC
Organism: Nicotiana paniculata; assembly: GCA_005239505.1. Classification (NCBI taxonomy): domain Eukaryota; kingdom Viridiplantae; phylum Streptophyta; class Magnoliopsida; order Solanales; family Solanaceae; genus Nicotiana; species Nicotiana paniculata. The sequence continues at coordinate 25,718 of ML360691.1, forward strand.
CAACACGGGAAGCATTATAATATACCGTGAAAGATCCTGAATTTGATGGTAACACCAATACCGGTACTGAAGTCAAGGCTGTCTTGAGCTTCTGGAAGCTCGTCTCACACTCATCCGACCATTTAAATGAGGCACCCTTCTGTGTCAGTCTCGTCATCGGGGCTGCTATAGACGAGAAACCCTCCACAAACGACGGTTGTATCCTGCCAAACCCAAGAAGCTCCCAATTTCCGTGGCTGAAGTGGGTCTAGGTCAGTTCTTGACTGCCCCTATCTTCTTAGAATCTACCTGAATACCCTATGCTGATACGATGTGACCCAAGAAAGCTACTGAATCTAACCAGAACTCACACTTTGAAAATTTTGCATACAACTGATTATCCCTCAAAGTCTGGAGTGTTATACGGAGGCGTTGTTCATGATCCTCCCGGCTGCGTGAGTATATAAGAATATCATCAATGAAAACAATTACGAAGGAATCCATATAAGGCTTGAAAACTCGATTCATCAAATCCATAAAGGCTGTTGGGACATTAGTCAAGCCAAAATACATCACCAAAACATACCTTGTCCGAAAGGCTGTTTTAGGAACACCGGACGCCCTAATCTTCAACTGATGGTAGCCCAATCTCAGATCAATTTTTGAAAACACACTAGCACCTTGAATTTGATCAAATAGATCATCAATTCTCGACAATGGATACTTATTCTTGATAGTAACTTTATTCAACTGTTGGTAATCTATACACATTCTCATTGATCCATCCTTTTTCATTACAAAAAAAATCGGTGCACCCCAGGGCGAGACACTAGGCCTGACGAAACCCTTATCAAGCAGGTCTTGCAATTGTTCTTTAAATTCTGGTGGGGCCATCCTGTATGGAGGAATAGAAATGGGCTGAGTGCACGGAGCAACATCAATACAAAAATCAATATCCCTGTCGGGTGGTATCCCTGGCAGGTCTGCAGGAAAGACTTCGGGAAACTCCCGAACAATAGGCACTGACTCTATTGAAGAAATCTCGGCATCAGAATCACGGATGTGAGCCAAATAAGCCAAACAACCTTTCTCAACCATGCGACGAGCCTTGGCATAATAAATCACTCTGCTGGGAGAATGACCAGGAGTCCCTTTCCATTCTAACCGAGGCAGTCCTGGTAGAGCTAAAGTAACAGTAAGGTGACAACCAATCCATGCCTAATATGACATCAAAATCGACCATGTCAAGAAGCAAAAGGTCTACACTAGTTTCAAGACCCTCAATAATGACTACGCACGAATGATATGCACAATCTACAACAATAACATCCCCCACCGGCGTAGACACATAAACAGGGACACTCAAAGAATCGCGGGGCACAAATAAATACGAGACAAAATAGGATGATACATAAGAATAAGTAGACCCTGAATCAAACAAAACTGAAGCATCTTTATTACAAAATGAAATGGTACCTGATAACTGCATCGGAGGACTCCGCCTCGGGTCTGGCTGGAAATGCATGTAATCGGGTCTAGGCTTCACCACCCTGAACTGCGTCACCGGGAGGACCCCTGACAGGTGGTCCTCCACCTCTAATGGCCTGGCCACCACCTCTAGCGGGCTGGCCTCCACCTCTAGCATGCTGACCTCCGCCTCTAACATTCTGACCTCTACCTCTGACTACCTGACCCCTACCTTTGGCTGGCTAGGCAGGTGGTGCTGCAGTTGGTTCCGGAACTATAGCACGAGAATTCTGGTACTGAGGTTGATTACCCAAAAATTTTGAACAAGATCTCTGAATGTGTCCATACTCACCATACTCATAACAACCATCATGATGCTGAGGCTGACCCTGACGAACCGGCTGACCACGATAATAACTCTGAAGAGGAAGTGCTCTGATAGGGGCTGACTGATCAGAATAAGGCAAGTAAGACCCACGACCACCTGAAGCACCATGGGACATCTGAAGTGCTGAATTAAATGGCCTGGAAGAATGGCCTCTACCCTGAGTATCTCAGCCTCCAGACGAGGCACCGCTGAATCTACCGGAATGGCGAGGTATCTTGTCTGACCCCTGACCTCCCATATTGAGAACCGTCTCAACTCTCCTGGTCACGTTGGCTGCATCCTGGAATGAAATCTCAATCCCTATATCCTTAACCATCTACAACCTGATGGGCTGAGCAAGGCCCTCGATAAATCTCCTAACCCTCTCTCTCTTAGTAGGAAACAAAAGAACAGCATGCCGAGCCAAATCCTGAAAATGATTCTCATACTGGGTAACTCTCATGCCGCCATGTTGAAGACGCTCAAACTGACGACGCTTCTCTTCTATGGTAGTGATAGGCAAAAAATTCTTCAAAAAGATGTGAGAAAACTGATCCCAAGTCAGAGCAGGCGACCCAACTGGTCTAGTTAACAAATAACCCCTCCACCATTTCTTGGTGGAACCAGTCATCTGAAACACAGCGAAGTCGACCCCATTGGTCTCCAAAATACCCATATTACGAAGAACCTCATGATAGTTTCCCACATATTCTCGAGGATCCTCTGAAGTAGCACCACTGAAGTGAACAGGGAAAAGCTTGATGAACCTGTCCAATCTCCACAAAGCATCGGTGGACATAGCTGCCCCATCAACGGGCGGCGCTGGAGAAACTGGCTGAATTACCCCAACTGGATTGGTTGCTGGGGTCTGAACCTGAGGAGTAGTCTGATTAGGAGTGTGGGTAACAGGAGTCTGGACCCCTCCCCAGCCTGAGATACGGCTACTGCAACAGGGAGTGCACTAGTCTAGGCTACACTCTCCATAAGGCCCACTAATCGAACCAAAGCATCCTGAAGTACCGGGGTAGCAATAAACCCCTTTGGAACCCGAGCTAGTCCAGCTAGAACCATCTGAGCTGGAGCCCCCCCATCAATCTCAATATGAGGGTCCGCAGCTGGGGATGCAGTATGAGCAACGGGCTGAGTCCTGCCCCTATCTCGGCCTCTACCCCTAATAGGAGCGGCTGTTGGTGGAAGATCGGATTGTTGGTTACGGGAAGAAGAAGCACGTATTCTCGCCATCTGCAAGAGAGTATAAGAGTTCAATCAGTATTTGAGATACCAAGAATCGCACGACAGAGTAGAAATAAAAATTGAGTTTGTTCCTAACTTCATAGCCTCTGTGAGATAAGTACATACGTCTCCATACCGATCCCTCAGACTCTATCAAGCTTGTTCGTGAATTGTGAGACCTATGAAACCTAGTGCTCTGATACCAACTTGTCACGACCCAAATTTTCAGACCACGGGATCGTGATGGCGCCTAACACAATACTTTCTAGGCAAGCCAATGTTAGAAATTTACTAACCATTTTCCTTTACAGTTACTTACACATAATAGAATAATTCAAAATAAATACGAATCTAATACTTTCCACTAGATAAATTTATGAAATACTAATAACGATCAATAATTAAACCAAACCATGAACTAAATATATAACTATAAAACTACCTAAGGGTCTGGTGTCACAATTCACGAACTACTAATAATACTACAAATAATGGCTGAAAGAAGTATATATGTTTGTTTCGAACGAAATAAAACAGCGTCTATAAAGTAAAGAGAAGACTCCAGGAGTCTGCGGACGCCAACAGATCTACCTCATGTCTCTGAACGAAATTGCGCAACTACTAAGATCTCCTAACTCTGGCCGGTACCTGGATCTGCACAAAAGAGTGCAGAGTGTAGTATCAGTACAACCTACCTCATGTACTGAGTACGTGCCGAGCCTAACTACGACGAAGTAGTGACGAGGCTATGGCAAGGCATTTACTACATAACATGTAAACAATATATATAATAAAGCAAGAAAGAAACAATAATAATAAACTTGATAACTAGTAACTTGCAATAGTAAATAAAAGAAGCAACTCAGATAACCCTTTTCAGATATCAATTATAATCAACTTCTCAATCTTTCCAAGTTTCAATTTTAAATCACAATAGAAATCAGAGTATGAAAGCCTTTTTAATAAAAACCAGAGTTTTCCAAATCCTTATTTTCGAAAATCAGTAAAACATAAATATTCACCCTTATCGCTCCTTGTTGTGGTGCGCAACCCGCTCCCACCTGTCCACCCTTATTGCTCCTTCCTACATATATCACCCTTATTTTTTCTGTTGCAGCGTGCAACCCGACCCCACATGTCCACTCTTATCACTCCTTGTTACGGTATGCAACCGGCTCCCACCAAACATATCATATCACTTTATTTATAAAGACTTTCACAATTCAGGCCAATCCTTTCACAATATTTTTATATCAACAATTGTAAACAAAAGCTATAAAACTCATAAACCTCATCAATTAACATTTCATAACGAAGACAGCCAATTTATATATATATATATACATATATCGTAACACTAACATCCAGCTCAATCCTTATGTAACATAACAAAACTAAGAGAACAACCAAAATTTCCAAAAATACGTGAAACAATACTTAACAATAATTTAACGAACCCAAATGGACATATAAAGATCAATGATCATGAAACAATTAAGCCTGGAAGCAAATAATTAGAAACCGGGCAAGGGACCATGTTCAACAATAATTTAATGGTTGTAATAACCCAAAATATTTTGATATACTTATTAATTGTGGGATTGAAGAAATAATTTTTTTATATAGTTATTGGACCTAAGCTAGTAGAAGAGAATATATTATACTATATAAGATAGTGAGTTAAATAAGTGGGTAGTGGGCTAATTACTATAATTTAGAATTAGAAGTAAATGACCTTGGTTGTTATTTAAAAGATTAATAAATGGGCTAAGCCCACTCTTTTTAATATACTCTTGTCAGAGTTGTCTTAGGACTTAGACATACTAAGGTCTTATATATTTGACAAGAAGGAAAATAAAAATAAGGGTTAACAAAAGAGCACGGGAAATTGCCGGCAATGTGAGTGAGATAGCAGCCTAAGGATTTTCAACATCAAGTATGGATCAACTTTGGTTCATTAGCAAAATAAGTTACTCTAATGTTTTAAAAGGAATTAGTGAGGAGGCTAATGATGAATCAATGATAGGATAATGAAGATGAGACATAACGATTAACCTAGAGATTATGGGTAAATTATTGGGCAATGATTTGGGGGATTTATACAAGATATATGAGGTATTAAAAAAAAATACTGCTATAAAAATATTTTGGGATGCAATTTTTGTTGGAATTATTTTAATTAGGACATATCATGAAAATAAAGTGGGAGACATAGTAAATGTCCAATGATTGACAAAACAATTATGGTAATGATTTAATACAAGGATGAGATTTAAGAATTTGTGGGGAAAAAATGGTTCAACTAACTATTTTTGCTTCGGGTGTTTTAATTAAGACATATAATCACTGAACCATGACAAGAAGTAATCATATGGCAATGAGATTACTAACAATATGAAGAATTTGGGTATAAACTAATTTTATACTGCTAAAGTACTTTGTTTCATATTTAACTGTGTACATAATTTTATTAATTAGACGGGGTGTTGAATTTGAGTTTTATTTATCCTACAATTATAAAAATTATTCATCTAGACTAATTAGGACGTGTTATTCAATATTTGAATCGGTGACTAGTTTCTTAAATTGTCAGCAGGTAAAATATGAGCACAAAAAACCAGGAGGTGTGATGTAGAATTTGATTATCCCTGAGTGGAAGTGGGAAAGGATTACTATGGACTTTGTAGTTGGATTGCCGTGTACGATTAAGAAACATGATTCAGTATGGGTGATAGTGAACAAACTCACAAAGTCTGCACATTTCATACCAGTTCGAGTTACTCATACTGCAGAACAACTAGTAGATATATACCTCCGTGAGATAGTTCAGCTTCATGGTGTGCCTGTCTCTATAATATCAGATCGGGGTGCATAATTTACTGCTAAATTTTGGAAACCATTTCAGAAGTCTTTGGGTTCTCAAGTTGAGTTGAGCACAACTTTCCACCCACAAATGGACAGACAGTCCGAGCGGGTTATTCAGATCTTGGAGGACATTCTTAAAGCTTGTGCAATTGATTTTGGTGGTCATTGGGACGATCAGTTACCGCCAGTAGAGTTTTCTTATAATAACAGCTATTAGTCGAGTATACAGATGGCGCCATTCGAAGCTTTATATGGTCGTAAGTGTCGTTCACCAGTTGGATGGTTTGAACCTGGTGAAGCACAGCTATTGGGTCCGGATTTGGTTCAACAAGCATTGAAGAAAGTTGCCTTGATACGAGAACGACTTCGGACAGCTAAAAGTAGACAAAAATCCTACGCAGATAAGAGAGTTCGTGATTTGGAGTTCGTGAAAGGAGAAAAAGTCTTTTTGAGGGTGTCCCCTATGAAAGGCGTCATGAGATTTGGGCGCAAAGGTAAGCTAAGTCCGAGGTATATTGGTCCGTATGAGATTTTAGATCGAATTGGATCAGTGACGTATAAACTTGCCTTGCCTCCGAGGTTGTCTCCGGTTCACCCCGTATTTCATGTGTCTATGCTTAGACAATATGTTTGTGATGATAGTCATAAGATTCAGCCAGAGGATGTGGAGCTTGATGAGAACTTAACTTATGAAGAAGGTCCGATAACTATTTTGGAGAGGCAAGTGCGACAATTGAGATAAAAAAAAGTTGCTTCAGTGAAAGTATTATGGTGCAACCATCCTACAGAGGAAGCTACGTGGGAGTCCGAAGTAGATATGCGAAGCAAGTACCCCCAGTTATTTGAGATGTCAGGTACACTTTCTAACTCATTCGAGGGCGGATGTTCTTTTTAGTGGGGGAGAATGCAATAACCCAAAATATTTTGATATACTTATTAATTGTGAGATTGAAGAAATAATTTTTTTATATAGTTATTGGACCTAAGCTAGTAGAAGAGAATATATTATAATATATATGATAGTGAGTTAAATAAGTGGCTAGTGGGCTAATTACTATAAATTAAAAATTAGAAGTAAGTGACCTTGGTTGTTATTTAAAAGATTAATACAGGGGCTAAGCCCACTCTTTTTAATATACTCTTGTCAGAGTTGTCTTAGGAATTAGACATACTAAGGTCTTATATATTTGACAAAAAGTAAAATGAAAGGAAGGGTTAACCAAAAAAGCACGGGAAATTGCCGGCAACGTGATCTAGATAGCAGCCTAAGGATTTTCAACATCAGGTATGAATCAACTTTGGTTCATTAGCAAAATAAGTTACTGTAATGTTTTAAAAGAAATTTAGTGAGGATAATGATGAATCAATGATTGGATAATGAAGATGAGACATAATGATTAATCTAGAGATTATGGGTAAATTATTGGGCAATGATTTGGGAGATTTATACAAGATATATGAGGTATTAATAAAAAACTACTGCTATGAAAATATTTTGGGATGCAATTTATGTTGGAACTATTTTAATTAGGAGATATCATGAAATTAAAGTGGAAGACATAGTAAATGTCCAATGATTGACACAACAATTATGGTAATGATTTAATACAAGGATGAGATTTAAGAATTTGCGGGAAAAAAAAATAGTTCAACTTACTATTTTTGCTTCGGTTGTTTTAATTAAGACATATAATCACTAAACCATGACAGGAAGTAATCATATGGCAATGAGATTACTAACAATATGAATAATTTAGGTATAAACCAACGTAATGGTTTCGGATGCCACTGTTTTGAAATTTTATACTGCTAAAGTGCTTCGTTTGATATTTAAATGTGTACAGAATTTTATTAATTAGACTGGGTGTTGAATTTGAGCTTTATTTGTCCTACAATTATAAAAATTATTCACCTAGACTAATTAGGACGTGTTATTCAATATTTTGAATAGATTGAGGCCATTGGTGGCCGTTTGATTGGTATTCTAGACATAGCAAGGTGGGGAACTTCTCGGTAGCGAGGTAAGTGAGACTTTAAGCTTTGGTACTTGCTTTTCTAAAACCCATTTTGAAAGTGTGTTTTTCTCTGCCTGGTCCATGTATTGGGACAAGCGTGCGCTTGGCAGAATCGGTGGTATTAGACCAGCCGCAAATATATTATTTTAATTAAAGTACAAAATATATATATATATATATATATATATATATATATATATATATATATATATTATTTTATAAGTTTTTTGATAGTTTGATACGGTTGTGCGCCATGATATTGAGTTTAATACGGTTGTGCGCCATGATGTTGAGTTTGATGTGGCTGTGTGCCATGATGTTGAGTTTGATACGGCTGTGTGCCATGATGTTGAGTGCGATATGGTCGTGCGCCATGATGTTCAGTTCATACGGCTGTGCGCCATGATATTGGGGCATTGTGTATGCCTTTGTACATCACTTGTACATTGTGTATGCTATATTACATATTCGAGGCATTGTGGTGCCGTTTTGGACCCGTAGTTGTGTTGGTAAATTTCTTTCACTGCAATTATGATAAGTCCTTAGTGGGTGCTCTTGTTGGTAAATTCTTAAGAACTCTGGTGATACACGTATATTGAGTTATTGTATGGTTATCATATCTACTATATCATTTTTGTTGTGCCGTGTTTGTATTTTCTAACACTTGTTCCAGAGGTATTTAAAATGGCGGGTCGAGAATCTTACTGGGTTATATTTACGTATAACTCACTCCTTACACGCACCTCTATGCAGATTCCGTTGCGGGAGATAGAGCTAGTAGCTGACGAGTTCGTTGAGTGGATCCTATTACTGGTGAGCCGCCGCATTATTCGTGGAGGCCGTTGTTTCAGCTCTACCTATATTATGTCTATTATTTCTTTCAGGTTTGCATGCCCGTCACTCAAACTTCTATTACTCCATTAGATGCTCCACATTCTTAGTATGTAATTTGGGGTAGAGATTTAGTATTTGCGTGCTCTTTAGATTTTAAATAAATTATGAGTTTAGTCGAATAATTATTCCGTATTTAATAATATTTAGTGTTTTTGGGCTAGTACGTGTTTCTCTCTATACTTGTATAACAGGTTAAGAGTACATGAATTGGTTCGCCTAGCGGGCAGTATAAGATAGGTGCCAGATACGTCTAGGGGGTAGTTTGGGACGTGACAAAGTTAGTATCAGAGGGTAGGCTTTAAGTCCCAAGTCATGGAGCAGTGTTTAGTAGAGTCTTGTTCATGGGTATCTAGGCGCCCATACTTATGATCTTGAGACTACTAAGCATTTAGGATGTTTTCTCTTCTTTCATTCCTTCATCGTGCGTTGATATAACTTAAGTTTGACTTTGGATTGTTTCTTTCGCAGATGGCTAGGACATGCACACCCTCATCTGCTAGACGTGGTGCTGGACGGGGTACTTCCCGAGGTGGTGGTCAATTTGGAGCTCATCAGACTATAGCTCAGACTATTAGACAGGCTGCTCCTCAGCCTGAAGTTGTGAACATGGGTCAATCCCAAGCTACTATGCTAGATCGAGTGCAAGAACAAGTGGTTCATGATGCTCCACTACCAGTCCTAGTTAATATGCCTACGGTTACCTTACCTACAGATGCATTGTTGAATGTGTTAGAGGCGTTAGTGCCTACTCAGGGTGGTCTTCCGACTCCCCAAACTATTTCGCAGGCACAAGCACAGGTTCAGCTGAATGTAGCAACTCCTCAAATGGCCCCTCAACAAGTCGTTCAGCCAGTTGCAAATACAGGGCAGTCTAAGGATCTTAAGAACTTCATGGATCTTAAGCCACCAGAGTTTGATGCTACGCAGGCTTCTATTGAGCCCCATAAATTCATTCAGTGTCGTGAGAAGATACTATCAACTTTGGGGCTGAAGGAGACTCGAGGGGTGGAAGATATTATATTTGCCACCTATTACTTGGTCAGAGTTTTCAGCTATGTTTATGGATAGGTTCGTTCCACTGAGCAAGCGGGATACATGAGACGTCAGTTCGAGCAACTGCGCCAGGGCAGTATGACGGTTACAGAGTATGAGGCTAAGCTCACTGATTTAGCCATATGCACATTTTCTAGTTGTAAATGAGCATGAGAAGGTAAGGAGGTTCGTGGATGGGCTTGAGAATCATTATCGGGGTCATGTGGTTAGGGATGTTCGAGGTGGTTCGTACAAAGAGGTAGTGGATACTGCCCTCTGTCATGAGTCTTATCAAGAGAGGGACATGACCGAGCAAGAAAGAAAAAGGGCTCGTAGCGCAGGCGGGTTTAGTGGGGCTCCATCTAGGGGCTAGAGTGGTTTTAATCGTGGGAAATCGAGACCCACTCAGTCAAAGTCAGTGGTGCAGTCTTCTAGGAGTACTTATCCAGCTAAACAGGGGTAGCAGCAGATACAGAGGAAGGAAAATGGCTCATATCAGTCAGGTCAACATCCGAGGTGTTCGAATTGTGGTATAAATCACATTGGTCGCTGTTTTGGAACAGATGGGGCTTGTTTTACTTGTGGTAAAAAATGACATATTGCTAAGTATTGTCCTAGAGGATATTCTGCTACTAGTCATGCTACTCCACAGCTGCAGAGAACGTTTACAGGTACACAATCTCCGACTCAGCCAGCTAGAGCCGCTCCGCAGGTTGCTCGTGGACAGGGTCGGCAGGGTGCACAGACTACTCAGGGAGCGGGTGGGCCACCGAGATTCTTTGCTATGGCCAGACAGGATGCTAAGGCATCTAATGAAGTAGTTAGAGGTATTATCACTATCGGTTCTTATGGGGCTTATGCTCTTATTGATCCTGGTTCTACGTATTCATATGTATCTCCATCTTTTTCCATATACTTAGAACGAGGAGTTGAGTCTCTTAATGTGCCTTATATTGTGGTGACCCCAGTGGGGGAGACTATATCTGTGGANTATACTTAGAACGAGGAGTTGAGTCTCTTATTGTGCCTTATATTGTGGTGAACCCAGTGGGGGAGACAATATATGTGGATAGAGTCTATAGAGACTGTGTGATATTTATTCAGGGCAGGGACACCGTGGTGGATCTACTAGTGTTGCCTATGTCCGACTTTGATGTAATTATGGGTATGGATTGGTTAGCATCATGTTGACTGTCATTCCAAGCTTATACGTTTTGATTTTCCTGGAGAACCATGTTTATTGTGGAAAGGCATAACTCCTCTAACTCAGGAAAAAATAATATCCTATGTAAAAGCACGTCGAATGATTAATAATGGGTGTTTGGGTTTTATTGCTACCGTTCATGATACGCACTTGGAGGATGTTACTATTGATAGTGTTCTAGTGGTTCGAGAATTTTCTGTTGTGTTTCCAGAAGATTTACCCGGGCTGCCTCCGACAAGAGAAATTGAGTTCAATATTGATTTGGTGCCAGGAACTCAACCTATCTCTATTCCTCCATACCGTATGGCTCCAGCGGAGTTGAGAGAACTAAAGGTTCAACTTCAAGAGCTACTTGATAAGGGATTGATCAGGCATAGTGTGTCTCCTTGGGGTGCTCCTGTGTTATTTGTTAAAAAGAAAGATGGCACGATGAGAATGTGTATTGATTACAGGCAGCTGAATAAGGTGATGATCAAGAATAAATATCCGTTGCCACGTATTGATGATCTATTCGACCAGCTACAGGGTGAAACTCACTTTTCAAATATTAACCTGAGATCAGGTTAGCATCAGTTGAGAATTAAGACCGAGGATATATTCAAGACAGCGTTTCAGACCAGGTACGGGCATTTTGAATTTTTGGTGATGTCCTTTGGGCTTACTAATGCCCCCGCAGTATTTATGGACCTCATGAATCAGGTATTCAAGCCATTCTTAGATCATTTTGTGATTGTATTTATTGATGACATTTTTGTCTACTCTCGAAGTGACGCAAAACATGAACAACACTTGAGAGTTGTGCTACAGACACTTAGGGAGCGAAAGCTTTATGCCAAGTTCGCAAAGTGTGAATTTTGGTTGGATACAGTTTCCTTTTTGGGACATGTGGTGTCACGATATGGGATTCAAGTTGATCCAAAGAAGATAGAGGCAGCTCGAGATTGGCCACGTCCCACTACTCCTACAGAGATATGTAGCTTCTTAGGCCTAGCTGGATATTATAGAAGGTTTGTTGAGGGTTTCTCAAATATAGCCACTCCATTGACTCGATTTACTCAGAAGGGTGTTGCATTTCGGTGGTCAAATGAGTGTGAAGTAAGTTTCCAGAAGTTGAAGACTGCACTGACTACAACTCCGATTTTGACACTACCTACAGGTGCAGGTGGTTTTACTATTTATTATGATGCGTCTCTAATCGGTTTGGGTTGTGTGCTGATGCAAAATGGCAAGGTTGTAACTTATTCTTCCCGGCAACTAAAGAACCATGAAAAGAATTATCCAACTCATGACTTGGAATTGGCTGCGATCGTATTTGCATTTAGGATCTGGCGTCACTATATTTATGGTGATTCGTGTGAAATCTACACTGATCACAAGAGTCTGCAATATATATTCAAGCAAAGATATATGAATCTGAGGCAGAGACGGTGGTTAGAATTACTTAAACATTACGATATTACTATTTTATATCATCCTGGGAAGGTGAATGTGGTGGCAGACGCCTTGAGTAGAAAGTCTATGGGTAGCTTGGCCCAATTTACTGCTGAAGAACGACTTATGGTTATGGATATTCAGACATTGGCCAATCGGGGGGTGCGTATTGACTATATTGCCAGGTAGATTACTTGCGCGTTTGGTAGCACAATCATCCTTGGTTGGACAGGTCAAGGCTCGCCAATTTGAAGATCCCCGTTTAGTTAGACTCCGAGATCAAGTGCACAATGGTGGTGTTAAGTCATTTCCTATTAATAATGAAGGTGTGTTACGGCGGCATGGTAGATTGTGCCTCCCCATGGTGGGTGATTTAAAGCAATTGATTCTTGAAGAGGCTCGTAGCTCCCGTTACTCTATCCATCTAGGTGCTACTAAAATATATCAAGACTTGCGTGAATTATACTGGTGGAAAGGTATGAAGTATGATATTCTGAAACATGTGACTAGTTTCTTAAATTGTCAGCAAGTAAAATATGAGCACCAAAAACCAAGAGGTGTGATGTAGAATTTGATTATCCCTGAGTGGAAGTGGGAAAGGATTAGTATGGACTTTGTAGTTGGGTTGCCACATACATTTAAGAAACATGATTCAGTATAGGTGATAGTGGGCAGACTCACAAAGTCTGCACATTTCATACCAGTTTGAGTTACTCATACTGCAGAACAGCCAGCAGATATATACCTCCGTGAGATAGTTCGGCTTCATGGTGTGCCTATCTCTATAATATCATATCGGGGTTCACAATTTACAGCTGAATTTTGGAAATCATTTCAGAAGTCTTTGGGTTCTCAGGTTGAGTTGAGCACAACTTTCCACCCACAAACGGACGGACAGTCCGAGCGGGTTATTCAGATATTGGAGGATATGCTTAGAGCTTGTGCAATTGATTTTGGTGGTCATTGGGACGATCAGTTACCGCTAGAAGAGTTTTCTTATAATAACAACTATCAATCGAGTATACAGATGGCGCCGTTCGAAGCTTTATATGGTCGTAAGTATCATTCACCAGTTGGATGGTTTGAACCTGGTGAAACACAACTATTGTGTCCGGTGGTTCAACAAGCTTTGTAGAAAGTTGCCTTGAACGAGAATTACTTCCGACAGCTCAAAGTAAATAAAAATCCTACGCAGATAAGAGAGTTCGTGATTTGGAGTTCATGAAAGGAGAAAAAGTTTTTTTGAGGGTGTCCCCTATGAAAGGCGTCATGATATTTGGGCGCAAAGGTAAGATAAGTCCGAGGTATATTGGTCCGTATGAGATTTTAGATCGAATCGGGTCGGTGGCATATAAACTTACCTTGCCTCCGAGGTTTTCTGCGGTTCACCCCGTATTTCATTTGTCTATGCTTAGACGATATGTTTGTGATGATAGTCATAAGATTCAGCCAGAGGATGTGGAGCTTGATGAGAACTTAACTTATGCAGAAGGTCCGTTAGCTATTTTGGAGAGGCAAGTGCGACAATTGAGATCAAAAAAGGCTGCTTCAGTGAAAGTATTATGGCGCAACCATCCTACAGAGGAAGCTAAGTGGGAGTCCGAAGTACATATGCGAAGCAAGTACCCCCAGTTGTTTGAGATGTCAGGTACACTTTCTAACTCATTCGAGGGCGAATGTTCTTTTTAGTGGGGGAGAATATAATAACCCAAAATATTTTGATATACTTATTAATTGTGGGATTGAAGAAATATTTTTTGTATATAGTTATTGGACCTAAGCTAGTAGAAGAGAATATATTATACTATATATGATAGTGAGTTAAATAAGTGGCTAGTGGGCTAATTACTATAAATTGAGAATTAGAAGTAAGTGACTGTGGTTGTTATTTAAAAGATTAATACATAGGCTAAGCCCACTCTTTTTAATATACTCTTGTCAGAGTTGTCTTAGGAATTAGTCATACTAAGGTCTTATATATTTGACAAGAAGGAAAATAAAAATAAGGGTTAACAAAAAAGCACGGGAAATTGCCGGCATCGTGAGCGAGATAGCAACCTAAGGATTTTCAACATCAGGTATGGATCAACTTTGGTTCATTAGCAAAATAAGTTATTGTAATATTTTAAAAGGAATTTAATGAGGCTAATGATGAATCAATGATTGGATAATGAAGATGAGACATAATGATTAATCTAGAGATTATGGGTAAATTATTGGGCAATGATTTGGGGGATTTATACAAGATATATGAGGTATTAAAAATAAACTACTACTATGAAAATATTTTGGGATGCAATTTCTGTTGGAACTATTATAATTAGGAGATATCATGAAATTAAAGTGGGATACATAGTAAATGTCAAATGATTGACAAAACAATTATGGTAATGATTTAATACAAGGATGAGATTTAAGAATTTACGGGAAAAAAAAGTGGTTCAACTTACTATTTTTGCTTCGGTTGTTTTAATTAAGACATATAATCACTAAACCATGACAGGAGGTAATCATATGGAAATGAGATTACTAACAATATGAAGAATTTGGGTATAAACCAACGTAATGGTTTCTGATGCCACTGTTTTGCAATTTTATACTGTTAAAGTGCTTCGTTTGATATTTAACTGTGTACAGAATTTTATTAATTATACCGGGTGTTGAATTTGAGTTTTATTTATCCTACAATTATAAAAATTATTCACCTAGACTAATTAGGACGTGTTATTCAATATTTTGAATAGATTAAGGCCATTGGTGGCTGTTTGATTGGTGTTCTAGACATAGCAAGGTGGGGAACTTCTCGTTAGCGAGGTAAGTGAGACTTTAAGCTTTGGTACTTGCTTTTCTAAAATCCATTCTGATAGTGTGTTTTTCTCTGCCTGGTCCATGTGTTGAGGAAAGCGTGCGCTTGGCAGAATCGGCGGTATTAGACCAGCCGCAAATATATTATTTTAATTAAAGTAAAAATATATATATATACATATATATATATATATATAATATATATATATATATATATATATATATATATACACATGTGTATCTTATCTTCTTTTATTCAA
>ML360691.1:41307-51609 GCA_005239505.1 Nicotiana paniculata
ATATATATATATATATATATATATATATATATATTATTTTATAAGTTATTTGATAGTTTGATACGGCTGCGCGCCATGATGTTTAGTTTAATACGGTTGTGCGCCATGATGTTGAGTTTGATACGGCTGTGCGCCATGATGTTGAATTCAATATGGTTGTGCGCCATGATGTTTAGTTTATACGGATGTGCGCCATGATGTTGGGGCATTGTGTATGCCTTTGTACATCACTTGTGCATTGTGTGTGCTCTGTTACATATTCGAGGTATTGTGGTGCCGTTTTGGACCCGTAAGTGTGTTGGTAAATTTCTTTCACTGCAATCCTTAGTGGGTGCTCTATTTAGTAAATTCTTAAGAACTCTGGTGATACACATATATTGAGTTATTGTATGGTTATCATATTTACTATATCATTCCTGTTGTGTCGTGTTTGTACTTTCTAACACTTGTTCCAGAGGTATTTAAAGTGTCGGGTTGAGGATCTTACTGGGTTATATTTACGTATAACTCACTCCTTACACGCACCTCTATGAAGATTCCGTTGCGGGAGATAGAGCTAGTGGCTGACGAGTTCGTTGAGTGGATCCTATTGCTGAGGTGAGCCGCCGAATTATCCGTGGAGACCGTTTTTTCAGCTCTACCTATATTATGTCTATTATTTCTTTAAGGTTTGCATGCATGTCACTCAAAGTTCTATTACTCCATTAAATGCTCCACATTCTTAGTATGTAATTTGGGTTAGAGATTTAGTATTTGCGTGCTCTTTAGATTATAAATAAATTATGAGTTTAGTCGAATAATTATTTCATATTTAATAATATTTAGTATTTTTGGGCTAGTACGTGTTTCTCTCTATACTTGTATAACAGGTTAAGAGTACAGGAATTGGTTCGCCTAGCGGGCAGTATAAGCTAGGTGCCAGTCACGTCTAGGGGTAGTTTGGGACGTGACAAAGTTGGTATCAGACCGTAGGCTTTAAGTCCTGGGTAATGGAGTAGTGTTTAGTAGGGTCTTGTTCATGGGTATGTAGGCGCCCATACTTATGATCTTGAGACTACTAGGCATTTAGGATGTTTTCCCTTTTTTCATTCCTTCATCGTGCGTTGATATAACTTAAGTTTGACTTTGGATTGTTTCTTTTGCAAATGACTAAGACATGCACACCCTCATCTGCTAGACGTGGTGCTGGACGGGGTACTTCCCGAGGTGGTGGTCAAGTTGGAGCTCATCAGACTATAGCTCAGACTATTAGACAGGCTGCTCCTCAGCCTGAAGTTGTGAACATGGGTCAATGCCAAGCTACTATGCCAGATAGAGTGCAAGACCAAGTGGTTCATGATGCTCCACCACCAGTCCTAGTTAATATGCCTACGGTTACCTTACCTGCAGATGCAGTGGTGAGGTTGTTGAATGTGTTGGAGGCGTTAGTGCCTACTCAGGGTGGACTTCCGACTACCCAGACTACTTCGAAGGCGCAAGCATAGGTTCAGCTGAATGTAGCAGCTCCTCAAATGGCCCCTCAAAAAGTCGTTCAGCCAGTTGCAAATACATGGCAGTCTAAGGATCTTAAGAACTTCATGGATCTTAAGCCACCAGAGTTCGATGCTACACAGGCTTCAATTGAGCCCCAGAAATTCATTCAGCGTTGTGAGAAGATACTATCAACTTTGGGGTTGAAGGAGACTCGAGGGGTGGAATTTGCTACTTTTCTATTTTCAGGATCTGCAGAGTCATGGTGGAATTCAGTTCAGAGAGGTAGACGAGCAGGGTTGCCACCTATTACTTGGTCAGAGTTTTCAGCTATGTTTATGGATAGGTTCGTTCCACTGAGCAAGCGGGATGACATGAGACGTCAGTTCGAGCAACTGCGCCAGGGCAGTATGACGGTTACAGAGTATGAGGCTAAGTTCACTGATTTAGCCAGTTATGCACCTTTTCTAGTTGCAAATGAGCATGAGAAGGTAAGGAGGTTCGTGGATGAGCTTGAGCATCGTTATCGAGGTCATGTGGTTAGGGATGTTCGAGGTGGCTCGTACGAAGAGGTAGTGGATACTGCCCTCCGTTATGAGTCTTATCGAGAGAGGTACAGGACCGAGCGAGAAAGCAAAAGGGCTCATAGCACAGACGGGTTTAGTGGGGCTCCATATGGGGGCAAGAGTGGTTTTAATCGTGCGCAATCGAGACCCACTCAGTCAGATTCAGTGGTGCAGTCTTCTAGGAGTACTTATCCAGCTAAACAGGGGCAGCAACAGATACATAGGAAGGAAAATGGCTCAAATTAGTCAGGTCAACATCCACGGTGTTCGAATTGTGGTAAAAACCACAGTGGTCGCCGTTTTGGAACAGATGGGGCTTGTTTTACTTGTGGTAAAAAATGACATATTGTTAAGTATTGTCCTAGAGGATATTTTACTACTAGACATGATACTACGCAGGTGTAGAGAACGTTTACAAATACACAGACTCCGATTCAGCCAGCTAGAGTCGCTCCGCAGGTTGCTCGTGGACAGGGTCGGCAGGGTGCACAGACTACTCAGGGAGCAGGTGGGCCATCGATATTCTTTGCTATGGCCAGACAGGATGTTGAGGCATCTAATGCAGTAGTCACATGTATTATCACTATCGGTTCTTATGGGGCTTATGCTCTTATTAATCCTAGTTCTACGTATTCATATGTATCTCCATCTTTTTCCATATACTTAGAACGAGGAGTTGAGTCTCTTAATGTGCCTTATATTGTGGTGACCCCAGTGGGAGAGACTATATATTTGGATAGAGTCTATAGAGGCTATGTGATATTTATTCAGGGCAGGGACACCATGGTGGATCTACTAGTGTTGCCTATGTCCTACTTTGATGTAATTATGGGTATGGATTGGTTAGAGTCATGTTATGCTTCAGTTGACTGTCATTCCAAGCTTATACGTTTTGATTTTCCTGGAGAACCATGTTTAGTGTGGAAAGGTAGAACTCCTCTAACTCAGGGAAAAATAATATCCTATGTAAAAGCAAGCTGAATGATTAATAATGGGTGTTTGGGTTTTATTGCTACAGTTCATGATACGCACTTGGAGGATGTTACTATTGATAGTGTTCCAGTGGTTCGAGAATTTGCTGATATGTTTCCAAAAGATTTACCCGGGCTGCCTCCGACAAGAGAAATTGAGTTCAATATTGATTTGGTGCCAGGAACTCAACCTATCTCTATTCCTCCATACCTTATGGCTCCAGAAGATTTGAGAGAACTAAAGGTTCAACTTCAAGAGCTACTTGATAAGGGATTGATCAGGCCTAGTGTGTCTTCTTGGGGTGCACCTGTGTTACTTGTAAAAAAGAAAGATGGCACGATGAGAATGTGTATTGATAATAAATATATGTTTCAACATATTGATGATCTATTCGACCAGCTACAGGGTGCAACTCACTTTTCAAAGATTGACCTGAGATCGGGTTACCATCAGTTGAGAATTAAGACCGAGGATATATCCAAGACAGCGTTTCAGACCGAGTATATCATTTTGTGATTGTATTTATTGATGACATTTTGGTCTAATCTCGAAGTGACGTATAACATGAACAACACTTGAGAGTTGTGCTACAAATACTTAGGGAGCGAAAGCTTTATGCCAAGTTCGCAAAGTGTGAATTTTGGTTTGATAAAGTTTCCTTTTTGGGACATGTGGTGTCACGAGATGGGATTCAATTTGATCCAAAGAAGATAGAGGCAGTTCGAGATTGGCCTCGTCCCACTACTCCTACAGAGATACGTAGATTCTTAGGCCGAGTTGGATATTATAGAAGGTTTGTTGAGGGTTTCTCAAAGATAGCCAATCCATTGACTCGATTGAATCAGAAGGGTGTTATATTTCAATGTTCAAATGAGTGTGAAGAAAGTTTCCAGAAGTTGAAGACCGCACTGACTACATATTTTGACACTACCTACAGGTGCAGGGGTTTTACTATTTATAGTGATGCGTCTCTAATCGGTTTGGGTTGTGTGCTGATGTAGAATAGCAAGGTTGTAGCTTATGCTTCTCGGCAGCTAAAGAACTATGAAAAGAATTATTCAACTCATGACTTGGAATTGGTTGCGATCGTATTTGAACTTAAGATATGGCGCCACTATATTTATGGTGAGCCGTGTGAAATCTACACTGATCACAAGAGTCTGCAATATATATTCAAGCAAAGAGATCTGAATCTAAGCCAGAGACGGTGGTTAGAATTACTTAAAGATTACGATATTACTATATTGTATCATACAGGGAAGGCGAATGTGGTGGCAGACGCCTTGAGTAGAAAGTCTATGGATAGCTTGGCCCGATTTACTGTTGAAGAAGGACCTATGGTTATGGATATTCAGACATTGTCCAATCGGGGGGTGCGTATTGACCATACATTGCCAGGTAGATTACTTGCGGGTTTGGTAGCACAATCATCCTTGGTTGGACAGGACAAGTGTGATGACCCAAAAGGTCATCCCGTATATTCTAGCTAATTCTATGTTCTGAGGTCATGAAAACCTCCTTCTATCTCACCTTGATTTGCGTGCACATCCCAGGCGTGTAGCCGGGAAGCCTTTATGTGAAAAACTGATAAAAATGATAATTTTGTATTAGAAATTTGAATAAAGTTGACTTCGGTCAATGTTTTTGGTAAATGGACCCGGGCCCGTGGTATGACGGTTCCGTAAGGTCCGTAGAAAAATATGGGACTTGGGCGTATGCCCGGAATCGAACTCCGAGGTCCCGGGTCTGAGAAATGAATTTTTAAAGAAAATTGTTCTCTGAAAAATATAAAAGTTTTTAAAAATGAAATGTCAAGTGAAACCTGTGGTATGGGGCCCGTATCTTGGTTCCGAAGCCCCGTACAGGTTCGGTATAATTTATATTTGTTATCTATGAATTTTGGTATGAAACGGACTTCGTTTGGAGTGATTCGGACCTTAAATGCAAAAAATTTATGTTTAAAGAAGTTTGAGGAATTTCATTGATTTTTGAGATTGATTCATCGTTTTAGTGTGTTTTATGTGGTTTGAAACCTCGAGCGAGTTTGTGTTAGGTTGTAAGACTTGTCTGTGCATTTAGACGGGGTCCCGAGGGGCCTCGGGTGTGTTTCGGATAGGCTTCTGATCGATTTTCCTCATTTTTCCACTGCTGATGCTACCTTCTGGTTTCCTTCTATGCGATCGCATAGTAGTGGTCTCAATCGCATAGTGTCATTTGACCTGCCCAACTTTTTATTCAATGCGTTCGCACAATCAGGTCCGTGATCTCAGAAGTATAAAATTCCCTACAGTGCGATCGCGTTTGCTTGCTTGCAATCGCATAGTATTAAATTGACTAGTGCCCCTACTTCCTACTATGCGATCGCATCTACCTATTCGCGATCCCGTAGAACATTTATGGCCAGCAACATTATTCCTCTATGCGATCGCATCTTTTAATCCGCGATCGCGATGCCTTAAAATCTGGGCAGACAAGTTATATTCCAAAATCGAGGGTTAGGCCATTATTATCATATTTTGACTTCTAGAGCTCGGTTCTTGGCGATGTTTTAAGGTTTTTTCATACAAATCGAATGGGTAAGTGTTCTTCCACTAGAATTAATTATATTTCACGAATTAGTTCTTGTTTTTATTATTTAATTTGTGTTTTGGGTTGAGGGAATTGTGAGTTTTGAAAGAAAACTTCTAAAATGTAAATTCATTATTTGAAAGACCAAATGTTATCGGAATTGGATAAATTTAGTATGGGTGAACTTGTATCAGAATGGGTAATCGAAATTTGTAAAATTTGTCGGGTTCCGATGTGCGGGCTCGGGGGTTGACTTTTGGGTCGATTTTTATAATTTTGTAAAGATTGAAACTTTATTATTCATAATGGTTCCTTATACGTTTTATAATATTTTGAAGTTGTTTTAGTTGATTTTGAGCCGTCTGGAGGCCATCCCGCCCGAGAAGTCTATTTTTGAGTACTGAGTTATCGTTTATGAGGTAAGTATCTTGCCTAACCTTGTGTGGGGGAACTACCCCTTAGGATTGAGTCTTCCTTGTTGATTGTAGTCCGAGTAAGCGAGGTGACGAGTGTGTACTCGGACTTATTTGCAATTAGATTGGCCTTTAGGATTCGTAGGTTCTTATATTACCTATGTATGATTTGTAATTGTTACATTTGAATCCTTGGTTGTTAATTTTATCCCTTCCTATTTAAATTAGAATTACTTGTCTTTTGGATTCCTTCGTTGGCTATTTGAATTTACTTGACCTAACTGAATATTCTACTTCTCTTATCGTCATGCTATATTTTCTTCCTAGCTTGCCTAATTGACTATAATTAGTGTCATCTAGCCTTATAGTCGTCTAGACGTAGTTGGAACATCTATTCATTGGAGTCAAGCATGCCCGTGAGTCTTACGTTGTGATTTATATGACTATTCTCTTAAGTGCTACTTAGGTCTAATTGTTAGACATTTATGTTATTGGTATTTCCTTGATGTTGCCTATTACTGAGCCTTTGTTGAAGTTGAGCTTATTCCGTGAAGTAACTGTTTAGGTGAGATTGGTTATAGTTGTTTCCTTTGCCGGGATTGTGTGGTTTCTCTTATTATTCCGTTGTTGATGATGTTGTTTGCATTGTTGACTCCCTTGCCGGGATGTTATGGTTTCTATTACCGTTTATGATGTTAATGATATTATTTTCATTGTTGACTCCCTTGCCGGGACAGTATGATTTCTATTGTTGTTTATATTATTGATGATATTGTTGCGTCGTTGACTCCCTTGCCGGGGCGTTGTGATTTATGGTTCTTATTGTTGATTTTCCTTGTTAAATTGTTGTTTATGTTATTTAGCACGAGGGAACATTCCGTGCCATATTTATGTTATTTAGCACGAGGGGACATTCCAGGCCATGTTTATGTTATTTAGCACAAGGGAACATTCTGTGCCATGTTTATGTTATTTAGCACGAAGGAATATTCCGTGCCATGTTTATCTTATTTAGCACGAGGGAACATTCTGTTCCATGTTTATGTTATTTAGCACAAGGGAACATTCTGTTCCATGTTTATGTTATTTAGCACGAGGGGACATTCCGTGCCATGTTTATGTTATTTAGCACGAGGGAATTCCATGCCATGTTATGTTATGTTAGCACGAGGGAATATTTTGTGCCGTGTTTATGTTATTTAGCATGAGGGGACATTTCGTGTTGTGTTTATGTCATTTAGCACGAGGGGACATTCTGTGTTGTATTTATGTTACTTAGCACGAGGGGACATTCCATGTCGTGTTTACGTTATCTAGCACGAGGGGACATTCCGTTCCGTATTTATGCATTATTATTTTCGTTATTCTTGTTTACTATTTACCGCATTTATTGACAAGATTTGATATTCCTCCTGTACTGCATGGAAATTTTTGAGTTACGGACTGAGTTCCGGTGGATAAATCTTGAGGAGATTTTGATCAAGGTATTTTATTGAAAAAGTAATGGTTTTGAAATTATTATATTTGAATGACTTTTACATCGAAGGTATATTTGAAAAGCACCAGTCTTGCCTAAAATGATATTTGGAAGTCATTTATTGGGAAAGCCTCTTTGCAAAGCTTCGTATTTTAAAAGAAACTATGTTTTACGTAATTCTCTCTATTAATTATATTTATATCCTATTTTGGAGAAAGTATGTTTTCAAAGTAAACTCTTCCATACTAAAATGATTTTATTTGCAAAAGTTCTTCATATAAACTGTTGTTTAAAGATTTCTACCAGTTATGGATTTTAATGGCTAAGTCCCAATGTGAACAAACCGACGTGGAGTTGAGTTATCGGTGTTCTCTATTGTATTGTGTTTTCTTTCGATTCGGCTTGTTTTGTTGTCCATCTTTCTGTGTATTTTTGTGTTGTTTCGTGATTGATTTCTATAATTTCCTTCCACTTTATATTGTCATTGTTGTGAATTATTCCGAGAAGTCTTAGATAGATGTAACGTTCGGTCATTTCTTATATTCATGTTATTTATTTTGTAAACCAGTAGTGTCTTGACTAGTCCTCGTCACTACTCCACCGAGGTTAGTCTTGATACTTACTGGGCACCGCTGTGGTGTTCTCATACTACACTTCTGCATATTTTTGTGTGCATATCCAGGTATATATTGTAGTAGCTGTGTGGATGATTGTAGAGAAGACTCAAGGTAACCTGTTGTTGCGTTCGCAGGCGTTGGAGTCACCTTCTTCGTATTTTCTTTATGCATACACAGTTGTATTTATTTCCAAACAATTGTACTTAGAAATTGTAGAAGATTCGTAGAGCTTATGACTTGTACTACCGGTTTTGGGAAAGTTTGTATATTCTGTTGAGATTCTATTTCAAGACTGTTAGTTTTCCTTTTATTTTGTTGTTATTCAGTAACTGCTAGGCTTACCTAGTCCCTGAGACTAGGTGCCATCATGATACCCAATAGAGGGAATTTGGGTCGTGACAAGTTGGTATCAGAGCTCTAAGTTCATAGGTGCTACGAGTCATAAGCGAGTTTAGTAGTGTCTTCTGATGGGTTCAGAGACGTCCGTACTTATCTTCGAGAGGCTACAAAACTATTAGGACAATTTCACTTCCTTCATTCCTATCGTGCGAGTTCATTGATCTTGAAGTTTGAAATTATCATTCCATTCTCTCACCGATGGTGAGGACACGAACGACGGTTCCTAATGATGTTACCCCGAAGCAAGTGTCGCAAGGGTCAGAGACAGGGGCCAACGAGGAGCACGTGCCGCTGTTAAGATGCCTACCAGAGCATCCGTTGAGGAGTCGCCATTAGTTCTAGTTGGGGGACAGGTATTGGGGGCGCCTGTTGCTACCCTGGACTTCAGGAGACCTGAGCGTAGTTTTAAGTATAAGTGGTACATTAACTTAGGCAGGGTTGATTCTAGTGAACCAGTTTCTTCACAGATTAGGGGAGGAGTTCAGACTCCCACCGTCTACACTCCAGAGTAGCGAGATCACATTGGTCAGGCACCTGTTGTCATGACAGCACGACATGTGGTTTCAGTTCAGCCCGTGGTTAGGACAATAGCATCGGAGAAAGAATATCTTGGACGGTAGAGGTATAGGAATTACCGCCCTCCTATCTTTCAGTGGATTCGCGACGGATGATACCATGGCTTTATGGGGAAGTGTCACTATATTCTTCGCACTTCGGGTATTGTGGAGATGAGCAGGATTGCTTTTGTCACGTCTCAGGTTCAGAGTAGTGGGTTGATCAGTGGTGGTGGCATATGAGTTGGGGTCACCTGACCAAGTTAGCTTCACTAGCATGGATTCAGTTTTCGGAGATGCCTTGAGGGAGGTTGAACCTCAGTTCCTTCGGGATGTACGGCACGCGGAGTTTGAGCAGTTGCGTTAGGGAGCTGTGTCACTATGGGAGCATGCTGTTAGATTCAGTGAGTGGGCCAGACATGCACTTCGCTTGGTTGCTTCAGCTGGGAGATGAGTCCGTAGAGTCAGTTGGGAGATTCAAGCATGATATTCGGTTTAGCAGGACTTGAGAGTTAGAGTAGGATGCCTCGTTTCAGCAGGTAATAGGGATCGCTCGCCGATTAGAGCGTACATGGAACCGGGAGCGAGAGGACAGACGAGATCAGGGAGAGAGTTCAGGGAGGCAATGAGGCCTAGTAGATCGGAGGAATCTACTGGTCCGTATTATGGAGGCAAGGCACGACACGGTAGAAGTTTTGTGGGTCAACCAGTTCAGTTTGCATTACCAGCTTCGCATGGGATTTCAGGTACTCATGGGTTTCAGAGGATTCGTATGGTATGTTTTTCCATAGCCATGTCAGCAGCGAGATTGATTTCAGTGTGGAGATGTTAGCCACAGGGTGAGAGATTGTCCCAGGATTCAGGTAGGTGTGTGGTAGAAGGGTATTCAGGTAAGTATGGGGCGCCTAAGAGGGGGAGGCCCGACCCGTGGATGTGTTGCATATAATAGGTCAAAGGCCGATGTGCCAGATATTATCACAGGTATGTTTTGATGTGTTACAGAGGCATCAATTGTATTTCATTATAGTTCTGCTGGTCGGGAAGAGTTCCCTTACTTGTTGTTTTATTTATAAGTGAGTTACATGTTTTGCACTCCATTTTGTGTTTGCTCCTATTGGGATATTCTATGAGTAGTAGCCCATGTCTATCGTTGTTTATTTCATTATTGATAGTGGTGAGACTGGAAGTGAGTCCTTGTCGTTCTTCATGGTAAGCTTTATGTGATTTTCCTGAGTATTTTGGTTACGAGTTGTGATTTGATATTCC
>MDKI01045967.1:0-38424 GCA_005239505.1 Nicotiana paniculata
GTCGTTCCACACATGCCAGTGAGAGATGTCTTGATCTATGAACCATTCTGAAGCAATTCTAGTAAAACTTTCCCCAAAATAAGCCATGAGTAATTCTTCTTTGCCTACTTATTCCCTTAATTGGTTACAATACCTCTTCAAATGGGCGATGGGATCACCATGCCCATCATACTTGTCAAACTTTGGGGTCTTGAAACCGGGTGGCAAATGGACATGGGGGAACATGCATAGATCGTTAAATGACACACTTTTGTGGCCTCCCAAACCCTGTATGTTTCTCATGGTTTGTTCCAAGATCTTCATTTTTCTAGTCATTTCCTCTGGTTCCATATTCTTGTCAGGATTTTCGATCTCAACTGGGAACATGTTCTGAGGAGTATGCTTGTATGAATCTGGAACCTTGAAGTCAGTTCTGGAGAGTGATGTTGGGCATCATGAGCATTCTGTTGTGGATCATTGTTGGACTTTTGAGCAAGAGCTGGTTGAGGAACGGTGAAAGTAGGGACAATGGGTACAATAGGTGGGTCATTTCTGAGGGGTACGATAGGAGGACGTGGAACGGGGGTATTGGGGATAGTGAGAAGGTTAATGCTCGGACTGAATTCATGTTGGTGCAATGGGTTACTTGTTAGGGAGATGGGCACTTGATTTGCAACTGACACATTATGAAGATTATCCGAAGTCCCTATGGGTAGTGGAGGCGGTGCCTGTCCATTCACCCAAGCTTGGTACATCTCTGCCAATTGTTGCTTTAACACTCTTACTTCTTCAACCAGTCCCGAACTTCGTTCGACCAATTGTCCATGGATATCACCAGTATCTGACTCATTCTCACTATTGTTTGCCATGCTACTTTTTCCTTTTTATCTCGTGTTATAAGGGTGAGTCGCCAGTTTAAACCACAAACCAACCACCTCTGTTTAACTATATCTTTAAATGACAAACAAACATGTTTGAGTTAGGCATTTTGAAGATATTAATCAGACATTATATGTCATGCACCTAATACCATTTTCATTTCTAGAATGAGTTTGACAGGCTTCATGCTTCATCCCAGCTTATTGGTTTATTGGTTTATTTTTAGCAGTCTCTTTTCTTTCTCTTTTTATTTTTATTTTTATTCCTAAAGTCCTCTTCTTTTTTCCCCCAGATTAATTATGGTTATGATCGCATCCGATGGGGACGCCGCATGAATCAGACCATTACGTAGTTCAGGAAATCAAGAATAAAGTAAATAAATTAACTCTTATCCTTATACAATTCAGATCATGAATGCTCCTAACAAAGAAAATATGTCTTTGGATTTCAATTTTTTTTTTTGTGAAGACTTCTAAAGAAGAAAGAATTTTTTTTTTGGAATTTTGAAAGAAAGACTTCTAAATAAGAAATAATATATTTTTGGATTTTGAAATTTTATTTTGAATTTATAAAAGAAATGACATCTAGAGAAAAATAAAATATAATTTTTAAAATTTTGAATTTTTTTTTTCGAAAAAAAAAACTTCTGAAAAAGCATGAGTTTTTTTTTATTTTGAGAATAATATAAAAGAAAATGTTTTTGAATTTTTTGAAAATTGGGGGCCGAACCCGATGAAGGTTGCCTACGTATCTCACATCCGGTGAAAATCAGACTTGCGTAGTTCGGTCAAAATAATTTTAAAAAAAATATTTTCAAAATTGTGATTTTATATACTAGAACCCTTCAAAATTTTATTTTATTTTATTTTTAAAAAAAGGGTATTTTATGAAAACTTGGAGGAAATTTTTTCTTTCTCTCTCCTCTGTTTAATCGATTTATCGTAAAGCCGGTCAACATTTTAGTTACGCCTACCAAATAATGTTACATGTAGCACAGAAAAATGAACATGTTGGTCTGA
This sequence comes from Nicotiana paniculata, assembly GCA_005239505.1. Taxonomy (NCBI): domain Eukaryota; kingdom Viridiplantae; phylum Streptophyta; class Magnoliopsida; order Solanales; family Solanaceae; genus Nicotiana; species Nicotiana paniculata. The sequence goes on from MDKI01045967.1 coordinate 1,878, forward strand.
AAAATTAGTACGACGGACCCGGACCCTATGCCGAGTTCCGCTAAGTCCAATGCACATGATGCAAATAAAATGTATCCTACTAGGGATATTCATTGCTTGTGGCTTGTTCTTCTATGTTTTCAAATCCTAAAGGAGATGGTATCCAGACCTGGCTTACCCGGACGGACAACCCGAGCCGAGGAGCGTCAAGTGTCATCAGTAGTAGAACATCACTGGCTAGCTAACGGCTCTCCCGCCTAAACATGTGTGACTAAATCCTTCACCAGAAGCTGGTAGGCTAACTAGCTTTATCTCAAGACAGAAGCTTTGTGATGCTGGTAGAAAAACACAACATAAATACCTATCAGAAGACTCAGAAGGGTGCGAGAGAGGATACGATTTATATCACAGTTCAAATAAATATTAAAGCGGTAAATAAGCGACAAATAGTACATTAGCTCCAAAAAACAATAATATCCAAAACATGATAAAAGCCAAACAATAATCAATATACAAAGCTCAGATTCTTATTAATATCCCCAGCAGAGTCGCCAGAGCTGTCACACCTCTTTTTTGTTCCGCACAACCTTGTCACGAGGTTGAGTTAGAAGAGTTTTTCTTATTAATATCCCCAGCAGAGTCGCCAGGGCTTATTTGTTATTTAGAGTCGCCACTTGGAATTGAGTTTTGGTGTTCCAAGTTACCTTTTATTTAATCCCTTATCAAAAGGAAGATTTGACTCATAATTTATGATCTACGAAAACAGAAGACTGAGTAAGGAATTTTGTTGACCGAGAGGAAGGTGTAAGGCACCCCTCGAGTCCCGTGGTTCTAGCACGGTCGCTTTATTGACTAATGTAAGGCTTAAATCAATTTGTAGTTATTCTTGTATTTTATTGATTATGACTTATTTATTACCGCTTAATTAGTTATTGTAATTTTATTAATGTGTTCACCTAGGTGCGGTACGCACACAAGGTATTCTTCTTTGAAGTTGGATGTTAAACCAAGGTACAGAAATGTACACATGATTAAAACATAATTATTTTAAATCTGAAGGCATCGAGACGCGGAATGCGCACATGATCCTTTTATTATTTAAGCATATCAATCCAAGGTTCGGGTATGAACATATGGGCTAATATTTAATTATTTTTTATCTTTTAAACTCGAGATATATATTTGTATATTTATTAAGACTATTTTGCCAAAATTGTACGAACGCATACCTTGGTTTTAATTTTAAAACTTGTAATTTTGTCATGTGAACGTACAAACAATTACGATGATTCACTTAATTAAGAGCGCTCTTAAAGCATTATAACATATATGGATTATTTGCCTAAGTTTGAGATTATTGTGAAGGCTATAAGATTATGGATGTTTATTGGGAGAGTGTAGGATTCAATACTAAAGGGTTATTAAACTTATTTAAAAGAGGTATTTGAAATTAGAGTTAGTATTGCAACTTACTGATTTTGTGTTAAAGGCTTGCTAATGTTCCTATTATTTTATTTTTAGTATTATTATATAAAGATATGAAAACTAGACTAGCTACAGGTAGGACCAACTAAACTTAAAATAATTCATTCTCGTTATCGTCCAAAGAATAAAGAAAGCAAATTCCCTACTCACTTTATTAAAACAATTTCATCAACAGTTAATCCCAAACCCATTAATACTAAAGAAATCTCTAACAAGAAACATATGAACTTAACTCTACCATATCATTTTCCAATTCCAACGAGTATGACTCATAAACTAAAACGATAAAATATTAATGAAATAAAAACATGAACCCATTAAGATCTAGCTACTTACAAGTTAAAACACAAATGGAACAACGTAACTCATAAACATCAACAATTAATATGACCCAATTAACTTTATCATGCTATAATTCATAAAACACATGGAGTAATGAGAAAGAGCAAGTGAACTAAATAACATTAAAGAAGAATAAAGAAATCTGAACCGTTATTGCTGAATTTGCTACGTATACAAATGGGCGTGCAACAACACTCAAACGAGCTACTATTTGGTACTTCCAACGGAACCTCGACGGAAAATCGCAACTGAACAAAGACCTCGGATCACGACCTTCGACGGCCTCGAAGCTCGCCGAAATACTTGAACTAAACTAGTGATCAACGAACAGAGAATAAAGTTGTTGCTGCATTTTTGCTTTTAATTTGTCCCCGAATCTCCTCCTTCTTTTCTTGTCATATCTTTTTATCATTTTTTCTTTGTTGCCTTCTACTGACTTTTTAATCTTCTTTTCCTCTAATACAACTTTTTAATCTTCTTTTTGTTGCTTTTCCTCTAATATTTCTTTTCATTTGTGTTCTCTTTTTTTGTTGCCTCTCGTCAGTTCTTTCATTTTTCTTTTCTGGTTTTTGACTTCCCTCCTTTTTTTTTTGTTGTCATTTTTGTTTTATATATATTGTATTGTATGTGTTAAATGGGACTAGATTGAGGGGATAGTTGGGATGTGTGGAGTTGGGATGTGAGGGGTGGATGTGTGAGTGGGGGAGTTAGGCTAGAAAAGTGGGGATAATGGAGTTAGTAAAAAAAAAATCAGATTTAAAAAAAAAAATTATCTATTAAAGTTCATTATTTTTTTTTTGAAAGATAAATTAAATTATAAATATTAGAAGATTAACCAAAAATTTCTTATATTATAAGAAAATTAAATATTTATATATACTTTGAATGATACTAAGAAAGATTCTATAACTTACTTATTAACATTATAATTAAAAGGAACTATATATATATATATATATATATGTGTGTGTGTGTGTGTGTGTGTGTGTGTGTGTGATTTTTTAATATATAAATAGAAATAAAATTTATACTCTAAGAATGTGAGTATTATGATTATTTTATTTTTTTAAAAATAAAATCTACTAAGAGTAAGATAAAAGTCTAAAACATCAACGTTAGACCTAAATGAAATGTTTACACTAAAATAGTATAGAATTTGGGTGTGGTAAAAAATTACTTGTTTACAAATGGAACCACCAGGAAGTAATCATCCACAGTGATGGAAGCAACCCTATTTATAGTCGCCAGACCATCCCGATGATTGAAGGTAGAAGAAGACTGGGTTGAGAAACTTACCACAACATTGAACGGGTCAATGCAGTAGATAAAGACAAATGGCGGGACGGTAAGAAAGAAAGCATACTAAAGTGGATACGAGCCTGGCAGAGGACTCGGGAAAAATCTTCAGGGGATTTCCAAACCAATACAATTGAAGCACCATGGCACCACTTTTGGGCTGGGATACAAATACACTTGGCAGGAGTACGAAGACTGGTCGCCACCACGACGCGGTCCCTACTATCCATTGGAACAGCCTATACCACATTTGGAGTAGACTTTCCAGCAAGCTAATATCATATAGGGGTCAGAAGAAGAAGAAACTCTAGCAGCTTTGAAAGATCTATTCCTGGAAGATGGTGACGTGGATTGTTGTGTTATTGTTGAGGAGGAGGAAGAGAAGGATCTACCATCCAAACTGTGAGCAAGGGATCGTTTCTCAAGAATTGGACTGTCAGACCATCCAAGGCCCGACGAGTCCCGAGGTAGCAAGCTGAACAAGCATTATTTATTTCATTTTGCTAATGATTTCCTTTTCCGCATTTCCATTTTTTGCATTTTCCAATAAAATCTCTAATGTTCCAAAACATTCAAAAATCACTTTTATGTTTCAACGAATCTGTATTCATTTATTATCATTTTCTCTCATTATTTTATCTTACATCATTACTATTTCCTGTCTTGATGAACCAATGAATGTGACATGCAATGAGACAATGCAGCAAAAAGACAGTGATTCGAATAAAGAAGATACCATACCCGATGAAATTATCAGAGCAGTTGAGGATTTTGGAAATAGACCTAAGTCCAATATGGACGAAACCGAGATAGTCAACCTGGGAGATTCAGAAACTGTCAAAGAAACTCGCATCAGCATTCATTTATCGCCATTAGAGAAAGTGGAATACACACAATTCTTGAAAGAGTATGAAGACATATTTTCATGGTCGTACGATAACATGACTGGTCTAAGTACATCCATTGTGGCTCATAAGTTACCAACCAATCCAATGTGTCCGCCGGTAAAGCAGAAGCTCAGAATATTCAAGGCTGATATCAGTCTGAAAGTCGAAGATGAAGTTACCAAGCAAATCAACGACAAGGTTCTCAGGGTAGTTGAATATCCGACATGGTTAGCCAACATCGTGCCAGTACCCAAGAAATATGGAAAGGTCAGGGTTTGTGTCGACTACTGGGATCTCAATCGGGCCAATCCGAAGGATGATTTACCTCTCCCGAACATACAAATCTTGATTGACAATTGTGCAAAGCATGAACTTCAATTGTTCGTGGATTGTTTTGCTGGTTACCACCAGATTTGGATGGACGAGGAAGACGTTGAGAAAATGGCTTTCATTACGCCGTGGGGAGTTTACTGTTATAAGATGATTTCGTTCGGCCTAAAGAATGCTGGGGCCACCTATATGAGAGCTATGACCACTATCTTCCATGATATGATACATAAAGAAATTAAGGTGCATATGGATGACGTCATCATCAAGTCCAAGAGAGTCACCACCATACAGCAGATTTGAGAAAATTCTTCGACATGCTGAGAAAGTACAACTTGAAGTTAAACCCCGCAAAGTGTGCGTTTAGAGTTCCTGCTGAGAAATTTCTTGGGTTCATCGTCAGCCGCCGAGGAATAGAACTGGATCCATCAAAGGTCAAAGCCATCCAAGAATTGCCACCGCCAAAGAATAAGAAAGATGTGAAAGTTTCCTGAGACGCCTTAACTACATCAGCTGATTCATAGCCATGTCCACGGTTATATGTGAACCAATCTTCAAGATACAGCGATTGAATGGACCGAGGATTGTCCAAAGGCTTTCGACAGAATCAAGGAATACTTGTCAACATCACCAGTCTTTGTCCCGCCAGAGCCAGGTAGACCCTTGCTACTCTACCTTGCGGTATTAGATGGAGCTTTTGGTTGCATTCTGGGGCAGCAAGATGAGACAAAAAGAAAGGAACATGCTATTTATTATCTAAGTAAGAAGTTCACTCCACATGAGGCACGATATTCTCTATTGGAATGTACCTGTTGTGCTCTAACCTGGGTATCCCAGAAGCTGAGGCATTACTTCTGTGCATACACAACATATCTCATATCAAAGATGGGTCCCTTGAAATATATCTTTCAGAAGCCCATGCACACTGTCAAACTGGCCAAATGGAAAATCCTGCTGAGTGAGTTCGACATTGTCTATGTGACTCAGAAAGCAGTCAAGGGGCAAGCACTGGCAGACCATCTTGCCGAGAATCCCGTGGGAGGAGAATACGAACCCCAGAAAACGTATTTTCCCGATGAAAAAGTGTCATTCATAGGGGAAGACATTGCAGAATCCTATGACGAGTGGAGAATGTTCTTCGACGGAGCATACAATTTCAAAGGAGTCGGTATTGGAGCTATTCTGATATCGTAAACAAGTCAACATTACCTGGTATCTGCCAAACTCAAATTTCTCTGTACCAACAATATGGCAGAATATAAGGCTTGCATCTTAGGGCTCAATATGGCCATTGACATGAATATCCAGGAGTTGCTAGTAATTGGTGACTCAGATCTGCTAATACATCAAGTACAAGGAGAATGGACTACCAAGAATTCAAAGATATTGCCATATCTGCACCATGTGCAGGAATTGAGGAAAAGGTTCACAAAGACAGAATTTTGGCACGTCCCCATAATTCAGAACGAGTTTGCCGATGCATTGGCCACTCTATCATCCATGAAACAACACCCAGATACGAACTTCATTGATCCTATTCCAGTAAAGATCCATAGCTAACCAGCATATTGTGCCCACGTTGAAGAAGAAACAGACGGAAGACCATGGTTCCACGACATCAAGGAATATTTGTCAAAGGGAGAGTACCCAGAGCTTGCGAATCATACTCAGAAACGCACGCCCCAGAGATTGTCAAATAATTTCTTTCTCAGCAGAGGAAACCTGTACATGAGGACTCCTGACTTGGGATTATTAAGATGTGTCGATGCAAAGAAAGCCTCCAGACTACTTGAAGAGATACATGATGGGACCAGTGGCCCACACATGAATGGTTTTGTCTTAGCAAAGAAAATATTCAGAGCCGGTTACTTATGGATGACCATTGAAATGGACTGCATCCAATATGTCCGAAAATGTTATCGATGTCAGGTACATGCAGATATGATAAAGGTACTCCCAAATGAGGTCAATGCAACAAGCTCACCTTGGACGTTCGTCTCCTGGGGAATGGACATTATTGGACCAATCGAGCCCACAACCTCAAATGGACGCAGGTTCATCCTAGTATCTATTTATTACTTCACCAAATGGGTCGAAATGGCATCATACAAAGCAGTGACTAAGAAAGTCATGGCAGACTTTGTCCGTGACCGTATCATTTGTCACTTCGGGGTTCCTGAGTCAATCATCGCCGACAACGACTCCAATCTCAACAGTGATCTGATGAAATCCATGTGCGAGACTTTCAAAATCAAGCACAAGAATTCCACATCCTATAGACCATAAATGAATGGAGTTGTGGAAGCCGCCAATAAGAACATCAAAAAGATATTGAGAAAGATGATAGAAAAGCACAAAAAGTGGCATGAAAAATTATCATTCACCTTACTAAGATACCGCACCATAGTCCGCACATCAACCGGGGAAACTCCTTATTTACTGGTTTATGGTACGGAAGTTGTTATCCCTGCCGAAGTGGAGATCCCTTCCTTAAGAATCATACAAGAAGCTGAGCTCATCGACGCATAATGGATAAAAGGCTGCTACGAGCAGTTGGCCCTCATAGATGGGAAAAGGATGAATGCAATATGTCATGGTCAACTTTATCAGAATAGAATGTCCAGAGCCTTCAACAAGAGAGTCAAGCCAAGACAGTTCACACCGGGGCAACTGGTGTTAAAGAAGATCTTTCCACATCAAGACGAAGCCAAAGGGAAATTTTCTCCCAACTAGCAAGGTCCGTATATGGTTCGCCGAGTATTGACAAGAAGAGATCTCATACTTGCAAAAATGGACGGAGAAGTTTGGACAAAGCTAATCAATTAAGATGCAGTCAATCGATACTATGTGTAACTCTATGCTTTTCTTCAAGGATGTAAACTGAACTACGCCTGACCTGATTCCCGTTTAAGAGGGGATACGTAGGCAGCCCTATGGGTTCGGTCATAATTCAATAAAAATATCATTTTCCCCGCAATTGGAAACTGGGGCAGAATTTTGAGGAGGACCCTCAAAATTCCGAAGCAAGTTCAGCCGATCGCCGCATAAGCAGCAATAAGAAACGTCAACCCATCAAACTGGGGCAGAATTTTGAGGAGGACCCTCAAAATTCCGAAGCAAGTTCAGCCGATCGCAGCTTGTACAACGATCAGAATCGTCAACCATATAACTGGGGCAGAATTTTGAGGAGGACCCTCAAAATTCCATAGCATGAAAGGTTGCAACATCTGGAACCATGTCACGATCGTCGGTTCATTTAAATTTCTTAAAACATATTTTATACTATGTCTTTGCAAAATCATGCATACATTTTCAAAATATAGCTCTGTTTAGCCAAACGCTACCCTGATGACACAAACAGAATCATCAGACCAAGCAGAGCAAAGCAAGTAAATCCAGCGGAGATATGAACCAACCTTCCCCACCTACAGATCTCACGATTTTTATTTGGATTCAGGAATAAAAAGCAAACAGGTTTCGAAGTCACAAACTTCAACATAGTCGCAAATGCAAAGTTTACTATCAGCACAAAAGGGCGAACATGCTCCATAGTCACAGTTCTCGCAACAATCGCAATACCACAACCTATTACCAGCTAAGAAATTCTACTAGCATTTGCTGTTTGTTCCTATTTGCATAAGGCTAATCATCTGCCTTCCGTCTGCATAAGGCTAAGCTCTGCCTTCTTTTGCATGAGACTAAGCTCTGTCTCCATCTTGCACAAGGCTAATTTTCTGCCTTTCATTTTTGCATAAGGATAACCGCTGCCTTCCTATCTGTATGAGGCTAAGCTCTGCCTCCAATTTACCTTTTCCCCGAGACTAAGCGATGTCTCTCGAGCATTATTCACTTCGCTTCTCTTTCGGGCTAAGCTCTGCCCTTAAATTTGCAAGACTAAGCTTTGTCTTGTCAACATCATATTATTGCATCTCATGGGCTGAAATATCTCCAATATGTCCAAGTCTAACGACATCATCCTCATATCCTGAATACACCATGTCATGGCATGCGGATCTCTTGCAATTTGCACATCATTATTCAAAGGCATCATAGTTCGGAGGCACCATTTTCATGGCTCGAGAACATCATTCCATGGCCTGCGAATCTCATTAAGCAATTCATGGCCCAAGACATCATGGTCTAAGGACGTCATCGCTAACCATCCAAAGAAAGTTTTCATAGTCCAGCGGGAACTTGCATCATGTTTAAATTTATGCATAGTATACGCCTGTATTGCTTGTATTTGCAGGTAACTAGGCGAGCAGCGGCTACCCCAGTATGAGCAATCCCGCTCCAGTCTTCCCAACCATATCAAACTCGATATCCCGCAAACCGCTCATTCGCTCATCCCTAAAGGTCGTGTCCATCTTATGATAACTTCATCGGTATGCTTCGTCGATGAATCTAGAACTACATACAACATGATTCTTGTAAAACCAGAGATATGTAGGCAGCTCAGAAACTAGGGTGCGGCCTAAATCCCTCCAAACCGTTTCGCTCAGTCAAAATCGGCCATCATGTCTTTACCCGACAAACTCTTTCATCCTTTCTGGGAAAAGAAGGGCAGCTGTTGATACCCAATTTTTCCTCAAAATATTTTCAATTTGCATATATAGCTTGAAAATCATGTATCAACAGTAATTGATATTTTTTCACAATTTCCCTATATTTGTATTAATCTATCCAACATTTTATTTCCAATAAATAATTATAAAATTGCATTACAAAATGATTTCAAAAGCATTTATGGGTTTCAGTAATTATTTTGGTCCTATTAAGACCAAATTAATTCATAATTAGCCAGATTGACACCTTTTGGTTATAACTGCAATAACTTTGCAATTATAGCCCAAATCATATGATTTTATACTATCTTTTATCTAGAAATTAATCATTTGTATTTTAAATACTAAGTAATCATTCTTAATTATTTTCTATGCATGATTTTTTTTAATTAACAACTATTTTATACGTTGTTTTATTTAATTGGGTATATAATAACTAGTCACTTTTATTTTCAATGATAGCCTAAATCAATCTGATCCCAACCCAATTAATTGACCCAAATATCCCAGGCCCAACACCTAATTCCACCCAACCCAATACCCCACTTCAATCCTGACCGTTGATCCATATCAATGGTCCGGATTTACCCTTTCCATAATTAATCCAAACGACCCCCCTCCCAAACCCTAACTTCTCTCATTTCCCTCACCTGCTATCCGCCGTCATCCCCTCGCCCATCTCTCTCAAATACTCTCTGCATCAAACCCTAAGTCCTTTGCCATTCTCTGGTTCGCCGGTAACAATGACGGTTCCCTACCCCCTAGCCTTTATGGCTAATCTCTATGGATCGATCATTGCATCCTTGAGGTCCTCAAGGGACTGGTTGGTTATTCACCCACCCCAGGGGTCCGTGCTCACCTCCCATGGATTTCATGTCATTTTCAGGCCGTCCGTGGCCATCTGAGTAAGTTCCTCCCATCTCCAACTAGAACTTGTGGTTTCTAAGTCGATTCTCTCTTTCTCTTTGGGTTCTCTCTCTAAACCCTAATTTTAACACTTGATTTCTTAGATCTACAATAGATCTGAGTATATTCCGAGTTATTTTTCTGTTTTCTTAAAGAATCTCCGATTTTCTAAAGTGTCTCTTCATTTTCAAACTAGGGTTCTTAACCCCTTTTCAAAAAATGCTTTCCCTTCTGATTTTAGTATTAATCTATGATTTTCACTGTGTTTAAGCGGTTATTTGAGTTTTCTCTTTTTATCTGAGTTATTATGTTGAAAACCCCAAGTTTCTTGGTTTTAATCTGTGATTCTGAGTCTGTTTTCGATAATATGTTCACTTAATTTGTATGTGTACTGGTTTCTCATGAACACTTTGTGATTTTGTGATTTTTACCCTATGTTTGCTTGTTAGGATTTTTGACTTCGACTATTCCTACCTATTATGTGTTTATTCCCATAAATTTGTGCTAGTTTCGATTTTCTTCGAATTTATCCTACTTTGTCCATCAATGTTTCTGATTCTTCACTTATTCTGCCTATACCGTGTTCAGTCTGTTAATTGGACTATGCTCTATATGATCACTAATTTTTATATTATTTCTACCTCTGCTCGTCTTCGTAGGGTTCTGATTTTATCTATTATATGTTTATTATGCTTATTCTCACAAGGTTATGCTAAATCAGTGCTATTTGTGAATCCATGAATCTTGGTGATTGATCCTTCACTGATTTTTGTAATATTCTATACTGATTTTTAACTTGTGAAATATTTTCTGACCTTATTCTATGGTCAATTATGTTGTTAGCTGATTTTAAGCATTTTCCTTCATTAAGGCATGATGAATCTAGTCTCATTTACATGTGATATACTTGTATTATACCTATGTTGTTTCCTTAATTTGCTATACTAAGCCTCATACGATTCTCTTTCCTTATTTTATCACCTGTCTATTACCGTTTGACTTTGATTCCATAATCAAGGGAAATCTTTATACTAATTTGATTCTAATTAGTATATACTTCTATAATTACTGCTGAACTATTATTTTTACCTTATTCTTCTACCTATTTTAAAACTATAAGTACCCTAGTCTTCATTATCAAACACCCGAACACATTGCTCAAAACTCTCTCGTATACACAAATACTCTCTTCTGCTCTCCTTCTGGTTACTTGCTATTATCAGCCGGCTGCAAGCCAAGGGTGATTATTCTACCCCCTTACTCTTCATTTTGTGTTTGCTATCTCCTATACTGGTATGTCCTAATTTCAGTTTAAGTTTCAAAAACAATATGTTTCTTTTAGTACTTCAATTCATCCTGTTTCTATTATGTTTTTACCTATGGTTTTGTTGTGATGCCTGCACTTAGCCTGCTTGCACTGTTGTTCACTTAGCATGTTATGTACTCCCATCCCTTAGACCCATCATGCTTATGAAATGCTATCCCCTTTTTAGTATACCTCAATATGATTTTGCCTTACTTATGCTTCTCTGATTATTAACATGAACTTTTTTTTGGCAAAACAATTTGTACCTTATGTTATTCGGTTCTGAGTAATCCTAACGTTTATGCTATACCCTTGATCCATGGATGCCCTCCTAGCATATTGTTGATTATGTACTTAAGTGTTCCTGAAACTATGTTCTTACCTATGTGCCTTATGCGTCCCCAATCCCCCATTACCCATGTTTGCTGTTGCTGAACCTGCCTTGTATCTGTGTTCTTTGGCTGTGTATGAACCTGTTTTGGGTGTTATGTCTGGACTGTTGCTTGCTGCTCTACTCTCTTTTCAAAAATTGTTTACTACATAACTTTTTAGTTCTTTACAAAATCTTTCAAACAAGTCTTTTTTCAAACTATTTTCCTACTCAATCTTTTCAAAACTATGTCAAGCACTCTCACTCAACTCTTAGATGTTTAAGTTCTGCCCCTCTAATGTGTGACTGCTTAAGGATCCCTATGATATCCCTCTGAACTCTGATGCATTAGAGCAGGCCCTTCCACACTGATGCATTAGAGCAGGCCCTTCCACACTGCACTTACTTTATTATGGTTATGAAATCTGGGTGTGAGCACTGCCCGGGATCCCTTGAGGGCCTTAGGGAACTCTGGCACACCCGAATATGAGAAAGGCTATGAAACATTTGGGCACTTGAGGTTCTGGAAGTCTGGGCCAGTTTTCAGGCTCTCTATAGTTTAGCTTCTTCTTTTCCTTTATCTATTTACGTAATTTATTCAGCTGGTCTGTAATATTTATTTGTAAATGAATATTGGGGATGGTTAATGAAAGGGGAGGGGATAGCCATATAATTTTATCAATGCCACTGGGTAGAAATCATTCCTTAAGCTTTACATTTCCTATATTTGCATTAGAATCCATGTTTATGATCAACATGACAAACATGCATTAGATATCATGTCTTTAAGGCTTTTTCATCTTTACTGCTTTAACATACGACATTCCTCAATTTATGTTTGTGCCTATCACTTAGAAATCTTGCTCCTTAGGTGATAAAATTAATACTCTTGTGCATTCATGAATCATGCTTAACAACTCTGTAATTCTCTGTGACTTTTAGAAATCATGCTTTAGGAATCCTGTGCATCCTGAAATTATATCCTAGCCACCATGAATTCACGTGTGCATTCTAGATACCATGCTCTAGGATTTCGTTTACATTTACTTAACTACGCCTAGTTTAAATTGCTGATTCATGAAAGAGTATAAAATAACATCGCATATGATTATCGTGTCTGTTCCTACTAGAAATTGATAACTATCTCTGCATTCTCAGATTTACATCACTTAGAACTGCATGTTTTAGGTAAAACAACCTCTAAATTGTTTAATAATTCTGGCAGTCACTATGCACAACCCCACACCTAAGCAAGCCTTAGGTAATCAATCTCTTAAAAATGAATAATGTTTTGATTGCGTTTGATGCCTAAGGGCTAACAATTTTTTTAAAAAACCAGTAGGCAAGCTGATTAGGTCCTTGCTATTGAGTTTATAAACAAGATGCATACTTCTGTGCATTAATATTCACTTAGATATCATATCTTATGATTCTGTCTAATAAAACTGCCTCTTGTTTTGTGTTTGAGACGGTTGTTTATGTGCAATATATGTGGAGGTAAATCTGAGCATTTTAAACTGCTTTTCCCGCATTTATTTGTAAAGTCCTACTTGTTCTTGCCCGTCGCTTAGAATTTTATCCTTTTAACCTTAGGGAGTTTTGTCTAGAACGGCCTATATTTAGAGGTCCTAAAATCCTCCAGGTCCATTAAGAAGGGACGGGTAACAACACACATAGAGGTTGTTAAATAAACTCGCTTAATAACCGCTAATGGGTGGGAAAGGGTAGACATGGATATGATATCCGGTGCACTAATTCCACGAGTAGCCCTTTTTCTTATGAGTGATTACTGGGCATTGTACTGATGTGATCCTATAGGATAAACAACCTAAGACCCCCCTATCCCTTACACATGTGTGCTTAGATTGTAAAACCTCTAGAACTTTGTATATGTGCTTAGACTTTAAATCTTTTAAACTTAAGCACATATGTGTGCTTGGACTGCAAATATTCTCAAAACCTTCATCTATTTACCTATGTGTTTATTGCTTATATGATATCTGTTCACAATGTTTTTTTGGGTCGGGAACCACAGTTGTGGACTTCGAGGGGTGCCTAACACCTTCCCCTTGAAGTAATTTCAAGCCCTTACGCTATCTCTGGTTATCTAATCTGTGTTTGTAAATAACCTTTAGTAGGTGCCCTAACGCACCTTAACTCGTTAGGTGGCGACTCTTCAATTCCTTACCCCTTTCCCAAAAGGAAACGAGTTGTCCCAATAATGTCGAATACCCTGACCGATCCGAAAGGGGAGAAAAGAGGGGGCGCAACACCCAGAACCTCAACCAAACATACCAACAAGTCTAAAAACACGATACAAACTTAGTCGAGCCCTCAAATCACATCAAACAACATCAAAAACACGAATCACACCCAAATTCAACCCTAATGAAACTAAGGAAATTCAACTTCAACAAATAATGCCGAAACCTGTCAAATCACGTCCGATTTACCCTAAATTTTTCACACGTCACAAATGACATTACGGACCTACTCTAGCTTCCAGAATCAAAATTCGACCCCGATATGAAAAAGTCCACTCCCGATCAAACTTTCCAAAATCCAACTTCCAACATATCAAGCCTAATTTCACTATGAACCTCCAAATCACAATCTAGACATGCTCCATGAAGCTAATGGAACCATAAGAAACTCCATTCCTGAATTGTTCACACATAAGTCAACACCTGGTCAACCATTTCAACTTAAGCTTTCAACTATGACACTAATTGTCTCACTTCCCTCCGAAATTCCATCGGACCCGAAGCGACTACCCCGGCAAGTCATATATCAACAATAAAGTACAAAATGAGTAGTAAATGGGGGAACGGGCTATAAATCTCAAAATGATCGGTCAGGTCGTTATAACCTCTCCCTCTTAAATAAACGTTCGTCCTCGAACGGGTCTAGAAACATACCCGGAGTCTCAAATAGGAGTGGATATATGCTCTGCATCTCCCGTTCGATCTTCCAAGTAGCCTCCTCAACTGGGTGACCTCTCCACTGCACCTTCATCGAAGTTATGTCCTTTGACCTCAACTTTCGAACTTATCGATCCAAAATGGCCACCGACTCCACATCATAAGTCAGATCACCATCCAACTAAACTGTGCTGAAATCCAAAACATGAGACAGATCGTCGACATACTCCGGAGCATAGAAACATGAAATATTGTATGCACACTCGACAAACTAGGTGGCAAGGCAAGCTTGTAAGACACCTCTCCAATCCTCTGAAGTACCTCAAATGACCCAATATACCGGGGCTCAACTTGCCCTTATTCTCGAACCTCATATCACCTTCATGGGTGAACCTTGAGCAGAACCTTCTCCCCAACCATGTAAGCAACATCACCGACCTTCTTGTCGGCATAACTCTTTTGTCTAGACAGAACCATGCGAAGCCGCTACTGAATCAATTTAACCTTGCCCAAAGCATACTGAACCAAGTCAGTACCCAATAGCCTAGCCTCACCAGACTCAAACCAACCCACTGATATCTACAACGTCTCCCATACAAAGCCTCATACGGAGCTGTCGCGCCCCCCCTTTTTTCTCCTCTCCTTTCGGATTGGTCAGGGTTTTTGACATTATTGGGACAACTCGTTTACTTCTGGGAAAGGGGGTATAATGAGTTCGAAGAGTCGCCACCTAACGAATTAAGGTGCGTTAGGGCACCTATTAAGTGTCATTCATAACACTAATTGCATAACCAGAGATTGGGTAAGGGCTTGAAATTACTTCAAGGGGAAGGTGTTAGGCACCCCTAAAGTCCACAACTGTGGGTCCCGGCTAAACATGTTTTATGAATTATTCAAGTAGCAAGTAGATAGTCTAAGCACACATATGTAAACAAATAAAGGTCTTAACAGATTAGCAGTCCAAGCACACGTATGTAAAGGATAAGGGAGGTCCTAAGTTATTTATCCTATATGATCATATATGTGCAATGCCCGGTAATCACTCCTCAATGAGGGGCTACACATTGCATTAGCGCACAGGTCATAATATCTCTTTCTACCCATTATCCCCCCCTTAGCGGTTTATTAAGCGAGTTTGATTTAACGAGATCTAAACGTGTTGTTACCCGTCCCTTCTTTGTAGTCCCGGGGGAGTTTAGGACCTCTAATATACTGGCAGTTCTAGACAAACCCCTATGGTCTTAAAAGGGAAAAACTAGGCGACCAACAAGAACAAGTAGGATTAGCACATAAGTGACAAAAACAGTTATGAGGCTCAGAATCACCTCCACACATAATGCAAATAAATAGCACGTCTCAAACACAGACAAAGGCAGTTTTATTAGAAAAAGGACCCTAAGACAAAATATCTAAGTGACACCAATGCACATGAATATGCAACATTGTTTCATACAAACTTTAACGACAAGGCCCTAATCAGTTTACCCACAGATTTTAAACCTGTTAGCCTTTAAGCAGTAAACATGATCAAAGCAGTTTCCCATTTTATAACAACTAATTACCTAAGGCTTTCCTAGACGTGAGACTATATCCAATCGATATTACATGAGGTGTCTAACAATTTTGAAAGTATTTAACCTACAACATGTTGTTCTAAGTGACGAAGACTACAAAAAAAAGAGAATTTGTACTAGTTTTTATTCAGAAGTATAACATCTATATGAGACGGTTTTTTTATGCCTTTTCATGGATCAGTAGTTAAACTAGGTGTATTCAAACAAATTCAAACATAATCTTAGAACATGGTATCTAAATTCACACAAGAATGAAAGTTTTATGTTCAGTTTATTTATTGACCTAGGAGAGGATCTCTAAATGGTAAGCTGATGCAACATTGAGAAAACATGGATTAATGACATGTGATATGCTGAAGCAGTAAATATGGAGTCCTAAGAACATGATATTTAATGCTTGTTTGGCATGATTTGGATGAACATATTAGTCCTGAAACATGGATTCTAATGCAGACATAAAGAATGTAAAGCCTAAGGCATGTTCTCTACCCAATAGTGTCGATAATGTCATCAGCTACCCACCACATTTCACTAGCCATCCCCAATATCTGTTTACAAATTAATTATTACAAACCAATAGCTGAATGAATTACATAAATAAATAAATAAAAGAAAAAGCTAAACTATAGGGAACCTGAAGCAGGCCCAAGTGTATCTTGAGGATACCAAACCTCTATAACCTCAAATGCCAAGAGTTTCATAGCCAATCCCATATCCGGGTGTGTCAGAGTTCCCTAAGGACCTCAAGGATCCCGGGCAGTGCTCACACCCAAACTTTCATAACAAGAACTGAGTAAGTGCAGTGTGGAAGGGCCAGCCCCAGTGTGCCAGAGTTCAGAGAGATCTCAAAAGGATCCCAAGGCAGTACACACACTGAAGGGGCAGAACCTAGGGACTTAGTAGTAAAGTGAGAGTGCTTGACATAGTTTTGAAAAAGTTTTGATATGAAAAACAGTGTTGAGATAACTCTAGGAGTGAAAAGATTTTCTAAAATAGAAACCAGTTTTGAGAGGATGCTAAGAGTGAAAACCAGTTTTAGAAGAATACTAAGAACATTTTTTAAATCAGTTTTGCAGAGAGAAAATTCAGCAAATAGTCAATCAGTCATAGAATACACAGATTCATAAACACTCAATAAACAAATTTCACACATGGGGTGAAGGGGTTAGGAGCATATAGGAATCGCATTAAGGGTACGGGTACAGGGGAACAACAAATGCATAGAACACTTAGGAGCTTCATAGCTTTACCAAGTTAGGCAATTAAGACATGGAGCAAGGATGTAGTGGACAGAATCAGACATATCAGTAGGGTCAATCACATGCATTAAGTAACCAACATGATCACACAGTTAAGGGATTTAAACAGAAATCAGCAAACAGGTTGGTCAAGTATCAGATAACCAGGTGAAGTGTAGACATATTGGTTATACATTGAACAAGACAGAACTTAGACAGGCTAAGCAAAGAAGTAAACATGAAGATATGTTGAATTCATAGTCAATGAACTAGTACAGGAATGAAACTCATAGAGTTTGGGTTTCAAGATTTAACTAGAGATATACCAGTTGAAGAAAATAGTACAGAATATAAAGCAGGTGTAGTTCCAATATCTAGCTGTGGCTTTCATCCGGCTAGACCAAGAGTTAACACAAGTAGAAGAGAAAGAAAAAAGAGTTTGAGTGTGAGTGTGTGTATTATGAACTTAGTTCGTGTCCTTAAAATGAGAATAGAGAAGAGTATATATAGTAGTTAAGAGCATAGCATAATAAGGTAAAGGATATCAGTACTCAGCAATTAGGGGAATCACTGAATCAATCACATAAGGAGTTGAGAATAAACTCCTTTAAGGACAATTGACCAAACGGTAATAATAGTAGTCCAAAACAGACCAAATAAAGGAATTCAGAATAAATAAATCAGGGGTCTAAATTAAGGGAAAAATCATGTAAGGAATCAGTAAGTATAAAACAATCAAATAAGGCAAGAACGACTAATTAGGGTCGTAATCATAGAAATAGGCAAGACGTAGGCATGCAGATCCTTAACAGAGCAAATCAGTGAATCAGAAATTCAAAAGAGTACTTATTTAAGGAAAGAAAATATAGGTTTCCACAAATAAACAAATAAGCTAAACACAATTTCATAAACACACACAAACCAGTCGAGAAATCGAATCAGAAACCCTAATAGAGACGTACTAGGGTAAAAAATCACAAGGCATCGAATTAGACTAAAGGGAAATCATGAAAGTCAAAGCACAGAACGAACAGTGTAACAAGTAATATGGTCAAACTCAGAATCAAAACAAAAATATCAGAAAATTGGGGTTTTAGCATAAATCGACTAGGTTAAGGAAAACTCAACGTAATCAGTCAAACACATAAGAACCAGAGGATTAAACACTTAAAGTCAGAAAGTGTTTTGAAGAAAAGATTTTCAGGAAACCCTAGTTTAGGAAAATGAAAAGTTGTTCGAAAATCAGGAGATTTTCATAAGAAAACATACAAAATAAGTTTAACCCATCTCAGATCGGTACAGATCTGAGAAGCTCAAGAGATGAAATTAGCGTTTTGAGGAAACAGCATAGAGACGAAGACGAGGCTTAAAAATCCATAGGTTTAGGCAAAGATAAGAAGATCTTACTCAAAATCGAGCCATGGCGGCCTGAAACATGCAAGAACAGGCCCAAGGTGTGAGTGGACCGACCCTCGTCCCTTGAGGGCCTTAGATACAAGTAATACCGGCATAAGAGAGCCATGAGAGGCCTGAGGGTGGTGAGGAACCACCATGGTTGACGATGGAGAGTGACAACGAGGTGAGAGTTAGGGTTAGGATTAGAGAGCGTTTGAGAGAAAAGGGAGATGAGTGACGGCGAATGTGATAGGAGGAATGAGAGGTTTGGGGAAGGGGTCATTTAGGTTAAGTAAGAAATAATTAACATGTACCGTTGATAAAAAATGATCAACGACCAGAATTTGGGCGGAATTGGGTCGGGTATGATGAGGTTTGGGCCTGGGGTCTTGGGCTAGTGTAATTAGGCATTTTTTGGGCTAGCTAATATAGGCTATGGTTGAGATAAATAGGCTATTTGTTAAATACCAAGATAATTTAATTAAAATAATTTTATAAAATAATTATAAAAAAAATTAATTTCATGCATATAAATATTTTAAAAAATGGCTACTTAGTATTTAAAAAATACAAAAGACTAATTTCTGGTAAAAATAACACAAAATTATAAGCATGAGCTATAATTACAAAGTCATTGCAATTATAGCCAAAAGGTGTCAATTTGACTATTTATGGAATAATTTGGTCTTAATAGGACCATAAGCAATGAATTAAGTCAAGAAATGTCTTTGAAATAATTTGTGATGCAATTTTGTAATTATTTATTGGAAATAAAGTACTGGACAAATTAATAAATATGTAAAAAATTGTGGAAAAATACCAATTGATGCTAATGCATGATTTTGAAGACATATATGCATTTTGAAATATTTTTTAGGAAAAATTGGGTATCAACAGGAGCCATCTGAATGCTCGACTTGTACCTGTTATTTAGGCAAAATCCACGAGCGACAAAAATTGGTCCCATAAACCCCCAAAATCAATGACACAAGCATGTAACTTGTCCTCCAATATCTGAATAGTGCGATCGGACTGTCCGTCCATCTGAGGGTGAAATGATGTGCTTAACTCAACCTGGGTGCCCAACTTTCATTGCACGACTCTCCAAAACTGCAATGTAAACTACGTGTTCTGATCTGAAATGATGGACACCGGCACACCGTGAAGGCGAAAAATCTCTCGGATGTAAATATCAACCAACCACTCTAAAGAATAAGTAGTACCAACTAGAATGAAGTGCGCGCTCTTTGTCAGCCGATCCACAATCACCCAAATAGCATTGCATTTCCTGGAAGTCCGTGGAAGGCCAACTACAAAATCCATGGTGATCCGCTCCCATTTCCACTATGGAATCTCTATCCTCTAAAGCAAACACCCGGTCTCTGATGCTCATACTTTACCTGATGACAGCTGAGGCACCGAATTACAAACCCCAATATATCCTTCTTCATTCTTCTCCACCAATAATGCTGCCTCAAGTCGTGATACATCTTCGCGGCACCTGGATGAATGGAATACCGCGAACCGTGGGCCTCCTCAAGAATTAACTCACGTAGCCCATCCACATTAGGCACACCAATCTGACCCTGCATTCTCAATATCCCATCATCCCCAATAGTCATATCTCTGGCATCACTATGCTGAACCGTGTCCTTAAGGACAAGCATATGGAGATCGTCATACTGGCGCTCTCTGATGAGATCATATAAGGAAGACCGAGAAACCACACAAGCTAGAACCCGACTGTGCTCCGAGACATTTAATCTCACGAACTGGTTAGCCAAGGCCTGACCATCAACTACAAGCGGTCTCTCACCAACATGAGCGAATGCAAGGCTACCCATATCATAGCCTTTCTACTCAAGGCATCGACCACCACATTGTCTTTCTCGGGATTATACATAATAGTGATGTCATAGTCCTTTAGCACCTCCAACCATCTCCGCAACCTCAAATTTATATCCTTTTATTTGAACAAGTGTTGGAGACTCTGATGATCTGTAAACACCTCACAAGACACACCATAGAGATAATTCCTAAAAATCTTTAATGCATGAACGATGGCAGCCAACTCCAAATCGTGGGCATGATAGTTCTTATCATGAGGCTTCAACTAACGCGAAGCATAAGCAATCACTCAATCTCCCTTAATCAAGACACACCCAATACCAACCCGAGAGGCATCACAATACACTGTATAAGAGCTTGAAGTTGAAGGCAAAACTAGAACACGAGTTGTGGTCAAGGCAGTCTTGAGCTTCTGAAAGCTCTCCTCACACTTATCCGACCACCTGAAAAATAGCACCTTTCTGGGTCAATTTGGTCAATGGCGATGCAATAGACGAGAAACTTTCCACGAAGTGACGATAATAACCGGCCAAGTCGAGAAATCTCCAGATCTCCGTAGCTGAGGATGGTATGGGCCAACTCTAAACCGCCTCTATCTTCTTCAGATCCACCTGAATCCCCTCATTGGACACCACGTGCCCCAATAATGCCACTAAACCAAGCCAAAACTCACACTTGGAGAACTTGGCATAAAGCTTGTCCTCCCTCAACCGCTGCAACACAACTCTCAAATGTTGGGCATGCTCCTCTTGGCTACGAGAATACACCAGGATATCATCAGTGAACACTATGAAAAACGAGTCAAGATAAGGTTGAAATACATTGTTCATCAGATACATGAATGTTTTTGGGGCATTGGTCAGCCCAAAAGACATCACGAGGAACTCACAATGACCATAACGGGTCCTAAATGTTGTCTTTAAAATATCCGAGTCCCGAATTTTCAACTGGTGGTACCCAGACCTCAAGTCAATCTTAGAGAACACCCTCACTCCCTGAAGCTGGTCAAATAGATCATTAACGCGCGGCAAATAATACTTGTTTTTTATTGTAACTTTGTTCAACTGCTTGTAATAAATGCACATCTGCATAGTACCATCATTCTTTTTCACAAACAGATCTGGTGCACCCAACGTGACACACTAGGCCTAAAAAAACCCTTATCAAGAAGTTCCTGAAGCTTCTCCTTCAATTCCTTCAACTCAGCCGGTGCCATACGATACAATGGAATAGAAATGGGCTGAGTGCCCGGCACCAAGTCAATAACAAAGCCAAAATCCCTGTCGGCCGGCATGCTTGACAAGTCTGCAGGAAACACATACAGAAAATCTCGCACCATCGGAACAGAATCAATAGTAGGGGTATCATCACTAACATCCCTCACAAAGGCCCAATAAGATAAACAACCCTTCCCAACCATCCGTTGGGCCTTCAAATATGAAATCACTCTGCTGGGAACATAGTCTAGTGAACCTTTCCACTCAATCCTTGGCAACCCCGGCATATCCAAGGTCACGGTCTTAGAGTGACAATCCAGAATAGAATGATACGGAGACAACAAATCCACACCCAATATCATGTCGAAATCAATAATACTAAGCTGCAAGAGATCAACTCTAGTATTCAATCCCCTAATAGTCACTACACACAACCTGTATACACGGTCCACAACAATAGTATCACCCACCGGCGTAGATACATGAGCATATAAGACTAAGGACTCAAGGAGCATATCCAAATAATGAGAAAAAGATGATGATACATATGAATAAGTGGAACCATGGTCAAAGTACAGAAGCATCCTTGTGGCCTACTGAGACAATATATGTGATCACTATGTCTAAAGCAATGGCATCTGGTCTGGTATGAAGAGCATAGAATCGGGACTGACCGCCACATGATCAGCCTTCCCCTAGCTGCCTGAGCCCCACCCCGAGCTGGCCGGGCAGGTGGTGAAGTAACTGGTGCCGAAGTCGTAGTCTGACTCCTCTACTGAGTTAGACCTCTCGAAATTCGAAGACAATGCCTCTTGATGTGACCCAAATATGCATACTCAAAACAATTTTTACCTGAATATGGCGGCTAGTACTAAGGCGGACCCCGAGAACCAGAATAACTATCAGAAGGACTTGGTACAAATGAACCGTGAGCTGATGGTGCACGAGATCAACTTCGAGCTAGAAGGGCACTAAGAGATGAGTGAACCTGATGTGCGCTATATGAACCATGGCCGGATGATGCACCATGGTGAATTGGACGAGCTGTATGGGCATGCCTATAAGGACTTCCATATCGTGGTAGAACTGACCCCTAGAAGGAACACCATTGAAACCACCCGATCCATGAGGCCTCTTGGCTTCCCTCTCACCACGCTCCTGGCTATGGACCATCTCTATCTGCGGAACAATGTTGACCACCTCATCGAAAGTAGCACTGGACATCCTCTCAACTGCGTGACGAGCCAACTCAGAAAATATCACCTCGTACTGCATCACAGACATGTCCTTATGTCGTAACTGCTCAAACTGTCTGCACAGCTCCTCCCTCCGAGAATATGGCACGAACTTCTCCAAGAAGAGAACGGAGAACTCCGTCCATTTAAATGGTGATGCATCGACCGTCCTGCGCCTCTCATAAGCCTCCCACCATCTGAAGGCAGCCCCAAAAAACTGAAAAGTAGTGAACAAGACCCCACTGGTCTCCATAATACCTATTGTACAAAGAATCCGCTAGCACTTATCCAAGAAGCCCTGGGCATCCTGTGATGAGTCACTGCTAAATTATGGAGGTTGAAGCCTCCCCAATCAAACATAACCGAAACCACCTAAGCCTGAGCAGCTGCAACCGACTGGGTTGGTAGTTCCTCGGTGTCTGAAGTCCTTGTATCACCTGCTCTGGTATACGGGTGGCGCGAGTCTGAGTACCTCCCCCGGCCTGAGAAGTGGCTGCTGCGGCTGGAACTGAGGCCGCCTGAGCAAGACTCGTGCACACGGTCAGAATCTGAGCCAAAGCCTCTTGAAGGCCTGGAATCACAATGGGAAACTCTGGTGCCTGAGCTCGCCCCACTGACTAAAACGTATCTTGTACTTGCTCCTAAACTGGAGCGTTTGGTTGGTTTGCATGTGCTACCCTAGTTGTACGAGATGCACCTCTACCCCTACCGCGGCCCCTACCGCGACCTCGGCCTCTTGTGGCTCTAGCTGGTGGTACTGGTGGTTGTCCATCCTATCCGATAGCACGTGTCCTCATGATCTGTGAGAGAATATAATAATAGAAGTTTAGTTACTGGAATCAACAAATCCGCACGATAAGAATACAAGAATGTGAAATTTCCTAAGGGTTCAGCAGCAAAAATCTATCCCCAAACCCCCAAATCAAACTCTCCAAATCCCTAGCCTCAAACCCCCAATTTATACCTTAAATACACACCAACTAGGTGGAAAAATCAATGGGGAAGAAAGATTATTGACCAAAAAATGGGCACAAGGGACTTACCTCAAGAATCCCCTCGAAAATCCTCTCAAGAATCGCAAAAATCCGAGCTCAAAATGTTAAAATGAAGCAAAAATCGCGAATCCTTGTTTTTAAGTAGTCTGCCAGCAGTTCCGCTTATGCGAAAACTTAACTGCTTCTGCGGCGTCGCAGAAGCAACCACACACCCGCACTTGCGGCTTCTTTCGCTCCTGCGACCCCTCAATTATGTGAAACCCGGTCCATTGCCCATTTCCGCTTCTGCGATCATGCAGGTGCAGCAAATCCCTCGCACATGCGACTTCCTGCACACAACCCTCCAAATTCGCTTCTGCGCAACCAAGCCCTCACTTACGAAGTAGAGTTCAGCTACAACAGTCCTCCAAACTCCAACTTTGATCCAAAAACCATCTGAAATCACCCCGAGGCCTCCAAGACTTCAACATAATATACCAACAAGTCTAAAAACATGATACAAACGTAGTCGAGCCCTCAAATCACATCAAACAACATCAAAAACACGAATCACACCCCAATTCAACCCCAATGAAACTAAGAAAATTCAACTTCAACATACGACACCGAAACCTATCAAATCACGTCTGATTGATCCCAAGTTTTGCACACAAGTCACAAATGACATTACGGACCTACTCCAACTTCCGAAATCAGAATTTGACCCCGATATCAAAAAGTCCATTCTAGGTCAAACTTTCCAAAAATCTAACTTTTGCCATACCAAGCCTAATTCCACTACGGGCCTCTAAATCACAATCCGGACACGCTCCTAAGTATAAAATACCTAACGGAACTAACAGAACCATCAAAGCTCTATTTTGGGGTCGTTTACAAATAAGTCAATATTCGGCCAACTATTTCAACTTAAGCTTTCAACCATGAGACTAAGTGCCTCATTTCCTTTCGAAGTCCCTCCGAACCCAAACTGACTACCCCGATAAGTTATATAACAGCTATAAAGTACAAAATGAGCAGCAAATAGGGGAACATGGCTACAATTTTCAAAACGACCGGCCGAGTCGTTACAAGTTTGGGTATTGTTGCGAACAATTAAAAATATTTTTTGGAGTTTATATCTCAATTTTGAGGGTGTTTGGTGAAGATTCAACTTGATTTTGATTGATCTTCAGATTGAAGCTCGAATAAGAAGACATGACATAATATATATATATATATATATATATATATATATATATATATTGTATGAAAGTTGAAAAATAGTTGTATAATATATGAATCATTGTATGAAATTCGTATTTAAGTTATAAATACTATCTTTTTACATAAAGCTATTGATATGTATCAAAATTGTATTAAGAAGGGAATTTTTGATTGAAATTTTTGAGAGGAAGAAGAACACGCCACATACAAAATATTATACAAGTCATATATAAAATACATACAAAAGACATATTGTATAAAATTTGAATGAAAATTGTATTAAAGTTGTATGATGTTCTAGTTGTATTTAACAGGGTAAAAATAATGTATTAAAACTGTAGATAAGCTAGAAAAAAGTTGTATACTATATAATTAGTCGTATAAAATCTGTTTTTAGTTTATATATTGTTATAGATGTATCAAAAAAAAAAATCGGAATTCGGCATTCCTTTTGATAATTAAACTAAGGAATTTAATTATTCAAATAAATTAAATTATTAGTCAAAATAAAATATTATTATATCTTTGCTAGCACAAATGATATAATAAATATTGTGTACACATTGAAAATTTTTATTTGGAATAAAAAGTTAAATTATATCTCTTTGTTGAAGTATATATGTGAAATATATTTAACACTCACAATTAATATTTATATATATAATAGTTGTATATAAAATATAATCCAATTTGAAATTGAATAGTTGTAAAGTAAAGGACGTGTAAGTTAATCCAATATTATATATACAAAATTAGGATAATTTTGATAAATAAGTTTTAAATATTGTATAGGAAGAAAAAAATTCATTAAAAAATCTCAATCCAAATTAGTTGGTCTTCAAAGTGGCTAACGGATATTGGTTAGTAAACAAAAAAAAATCCACCGGTTGTGACTCACAATCTGTACCGTTGCAATAAGATATTCCAGTTGAGATTCCCAATATTTTAAAAAATTATCTCATCATAACTAAACTAGAGATATTAAAGTTTGACGGATAAATTATTTTATAGTAGAAAATAAAGAAAAATAGAAAGATATAGACGTTCAATCAAGATTTTTCTTACCAGTTTATCCCTTATCCATGAATAGGTGTTGTAAATCTTAATGTATTAGAGAAGACATGCATATACTTGATTGATAAGCCCTTATCATATACCATGTAATATTGTAAACCAAACGTTCGTTTTAAAGGATAAACTGATAGTGATATAGTATGAGACTTTGAATGACTAGTATTGTTTTTTTCTACCTTTCGTTGAATTATTTTGCCTAGAGAAACGCATCCATTTCAATGGGATATTGAATGAACTGAAGTGAAGAAAAAACGTTTTTTTTTTGCTAATAAGAAAAATTACTTATTTGTATATGATGTTTGATCCAAATCAAATAATTTCTTTTTAATTTGGAGGAATATGTGCACATCTCACATATAAGCCCATCCTTGTATAATATGTGATAATTAATATCTATTTGTCTTTCTAAACTTAATTAGTTTAAATACCCATTGTAACCGTTCAACGGACAAAGCCAACAAGGTAATGTGAATGAATGTGATTTTAAGTAACTCGATGTAACGACCCGACCGGTCATTTTGAGATATTAAGTTCTGTTCTGCAGCATTTGATCTTGAGCAGCTTCGTATGATGATTTTGGACTTAGGCGTGCGTCCGTATTTGGTTTTGGAGCTCCGTAGGGTGATTTGAAGCATTTCGGAGATAGGTGAAGTGTGAAAAATGAAGTGATTGACCAATAGTTGACTTTGGTGATATGGGGGTCGGAATGCGATTTCGAGAGTTGGAACAACTCCATTATGTTATTTGGGACTTGTATGCAAAATTTGACGTCATTCTGGTTTGATAGGTTCGGCACGAGTTTTGGAAGTTGGAAAACTTGGAAGTTTATTAGTTTGATTCATGGTGCGATTCGTAGTTTTGTCGTTGTTTGATGTGATTTGAGGACCCGAGTGAGCCCGTGTTAGGTTATGGAACTTGTCGGTATGCTTGGACGGGGCCCCGGGCGTATTCCGGTCGAGTTTTGGATGTTTTTCATAGTCTTGAGCAGGTCTGTTTCTGGCGTTTCGCACCTGCGACATTTTGGAGCGCAGGTGTGGTTTCGCTTCTAAGTGAGCCTGGCCGCTTCTGCGGTCAAGAAGGCCTGGGAGCTTGCTCTCTTCTGCGGAGGCTGACACACAGGTGCGAAAGCCGCTTTTGCGGTCCAGCGATCACACCTGCGATGAATCTCGCTTCTGCAGTGCCGCTGGTGCGGCTGTAAATTCGCATATGCTGTCCCTGGCCTGGTTAGCTGAGTTCACAGATGTAGACTCTTTCTCGCAAATGCGTTTCCGCAGGTGCGATTTCTTGTTCACATATGCAGAAATCCTGACAGAATCCTTTAAATCGAGGGTTTGGCCATTTTCTTCATATTTTGAGTTTTGGACTTCAGATTTGGGAGCTTCTTTTTGAGTTTTTCAAGCAAATCGATTGGGTAAGTGTTCTTCACCTAGTATTCAATATATTTCATGATTTTATCTTTATTTCTATTATTTAATTTGTGTTTTGAGTTAAGGAAAATGTTGATTTTTGAATAAAGTTTTCAAAATGAAAAATCATGATTTGAGGGACGAAATGGTATCGAAATTTGATAATTTTAGTATAGTTGAACTCATATCGGAATGGGTGTTCGGGTTTTGTGAAATTGTCGGGTTTCGAGGTGCGGGCCCGGGGATCGAGTTTTAGATTTTTTTAAAGATTGAGATTTTATAATTCGGAGTAGTTTCTTATAAGTTTTATTCGTACTTTGATGTTATTTTGGTTATATTTGAGCCGTCCAACGGTCTTTTCACCCTATAAGTTCATTTTAGAGTACCGATTTTTCTTCTTTGAGGTAAGTATCTTGCCTAACCTTGTGTGTGGGAAATACCCCTTAGGAATTAAGTCTTTTATGTTGATTGTAGTCCGTGTACATGAGGTGACGAGTACGTGCTCAGACTTATGTGGTGGAAATTGGTTTTTTAGGGTTCCTAAGTTCTTGTATTCATTAAATATGTAGTTGTACTTGTATGATTACGTTCTTTAATTACTAGTTTCGCCTTTACCTGCTTAATTAGAATTAGTTGATTCATGATCCACTCTTATTGATATTTGATTCATATGTGCCTTAATTGAGAATTGTTATCTCTTCCATTGCCATGTTACCTTCCCCCTAACTGCTTATCTCTATTTGAAGTCATAGTTATCCTTTTTTGTAAATGTTCTCCCTTAATTGAGGTCACGGTGATCTTCTCGCTGCCTACCTTTATTGGAATTGGTTGTATCTCTCCCGCAATTGTCCAAACTTAAATGAAGCTTAGAAACCCTTTGCCTTAGTGGACTTGCTCTTATCTGGAATTATTTGACTCGTGTTAATTTCATGGTTGTTGAACCTTACGTTGTGAGACTATTTTTACATGTTATTTCTTCCTTGTTGAGTTGTTTTTATTATGCATAGTATTCCTTATTGTGGTTATTCCTTGTGATCTAGTTCTACTGTTTCTTGTGATAGAAGGTTCTTGAGTTGATTTACTTACCGTACTTTGTATGATTGTCATTGTGGCTGTTGTACATGTTGTGGTGATGCACGAGGCTTGTGCCGTGTGGTTGTGGTTATTGTGATGCACGAGATTTTTGTCGTGCGGTTGTTGTTGTAGGGTTGCACGAGGTTTCTGCCGTGCCGTTGTTACTATTGATATTTGCACATGCGGCGTGACAAGGTGAGATATATATATATATATATATATATATATGTGTGTGTGTGTGTGGGGGGGGGGTTCGCATGTGGCGAGACAAGGCGGGCATTTACTTTACTATTGCACACGTGGCGAGACAAGGTGGGTTGTGTCAGGGATTGATTTGTGATGACTTGTGTTGGCATGAGAGCATTTTTGTTGTTGATATTATGTAGTGGCACACTCACCCGTGTGAGCTTATTCTTGTGAAAGTTGTGAGAAAATATTTTATGTGTTGTCCGTTCCTTTTTCTTGTGCTTACTAGCTGGTTTGAACTATGTTAGGACACTTGCACAAGCATACACGTAGCTAAACACTCTTATCGTATTAAGGGGCTTCATTGTTGTTGTTGAGTATATATACCCTTGTTGTACTCGCCTTCTATATGAGAATGATTTTATTTGGCACGTGAGTTTTCCGTGCAGTTATTAGGTGAGATGAGGGCACCAGATGCCAAAAGTTAGGGTTCAGGTATTAGGACCCGTGAGTTGTGATTAGCTCGATGTTTGGTACCTCGTGGAGTGTATTGACTTAAAACTAGTGTGAAAACGGTCGTTGTTGTTGAGTTATTACTTGTCTTTCTTGTATTCGTGATCTTGAATTTTGGATTTGTTTCTATTCATCCCCCTGTGTCATTATTTGGGTATTCCGCTGGTACTTATTGTCTTCCTTTCTAATTGTAATTACTATATTGTTAGCCGCATCACGTAGTCTGTGTGTAGATATCATACTATGTTGTTTCTATACTTATACTTGCTCAGGTTATATAGTCCAGTAGGTGTCTTGACTGTTCCTCGTCACTACTCCACTGAGGTTAGTCTTGATACTTGCTGGGTACCGTTGTGGTATACTCATACTACACTTCAACACATTTGGTGCAGATCCAGGTATTGTGTAGCCGGTTGATCATTAGCTAGCAGAGCGGATTGTTGTTCTGGAGACTCAAGGTAAACCTGATGCATAATTCGCAGGCTTCAGAGTCACCATCCTATTTTGTTCATACACTGTCTTTACTTATTTCTGAATAGTTGTATTTGAAAGTTGTAGTAAACTCTGTAGAGTTTATGACTTGTACTATCGATTTTGGGAAATTGTAAACTGTATAGAGAGTTTTATTTCAGAAATTATTAGATATTATTTTATTATTGTTGTTATTCCGTAAATGTTAGGCTTACCTAGTCTTTAAGACTAGATGCCATCACGATATCCAACGGAAGGGAAATTGGACCGTGTAACTCGATTTCTTATAAATTGTTTAAGAATATAGCATCATATGTTGGAACATAACAATGGTCGAGATAACATGTCACGATTGAATATAGGATAGGGGAGATTATTTTGTAGGCCAAGCAAATAATAATTGTGCTGGTGGTTATTATTCTGGTGCCAGAATAGTGAAAACACTCTAATTTATTTTAATGAGATAATAATGCCTCAAAGTTATGAACATTCAAAAAATTAGGTGGTGAATTGTGTTACCATTCCTAAAATGAAATAGAAATACAAGAAGTCATATTATTGGTCAATATACAAGGGGTACTTTATAATATCATTTTACTCTATTAAGTATTCGAAAGTCAAGAATGATATAATTTTCCTGCATTCCATCTACCATCCCTTATAATTGGCAATAAGCCAGGTATTTATCACAAAAAAGTAATATTTTGTTGCACTTCTAACTTTAGCTTCATGTATTACTTAGATACATTTCTCTATCATTTATTTTCATGGACGGGATCATGATATTTCTTCATGTTAATGATGAGTAGTAATTTCAGTCTAGATTTAATATTATGGACCCGTTTGACCATAATTTTGTTAAATTTTTCCTAAATTTTGTTTGACAAATACATATTTGTGGTAAATACATGTTTGTTCGTAATTTTATCCATATTTTAGCAAATTTTTAAATCCCAAAACTCAAATCCCAAATTCCCAAGAGCTTGCTTTGGTCCAAAATTTTGCTATTACACTTTTAAATTTTTTTAAAATTGTCCCAAGTTTTGGTATTTAAAAATAACCCACTATTTATTATTTTATAACAACGTTGCTTCGTCTTCTCGGTTATCTGATAGTACATTATGTAGTTAATTATAAAAATAATAATCTTGTACTAAATTTATGTTCGGGATTATGATTTGTGATAATAATAATTAATGTTATTGATGAAGGTATTATTGGGTATTTGTGATACTTTTTAGAACTTGTGGGTATAAGTCATGTGTCATGTTTTAAAAAAAAAAAAGTGAATCATGTTTGAAAACTTATGTCCAAACACATTTTCATCTCCGAATAAAACTTCACCCAAATCAGATTTTTCAAAACAATTTTCGGAATCTATAACCAAATACTAGCTAAATTTATGTTTCATGATAATTTTCTTTTGTAGTTGGAATGAGATAAAATTATGTTTGAATAACTTGAAAAAAGTGAAATAATTTATTAGTAAAAGTAGTTTTAAAAAAAATTGGCCGGCCAAAAATAGGCAAGTAACACATTTTACAAATCATCCAAAAATAATTAAGCAATCTACGGAAAGATACCTTATTTACTTTTTCCTATATAAAAGAAAAATGGGGTCAGGTACCATTTGTTTTAATTAGTGTACTTCTTTTTCCACATTATATACGTGACGTAACCGAAGTGCTTATCTTCTATAGTAAAAAAGAATCCCACTCGCTTGTGAATTTGGGGAGTAATTTTTATTCAACAAAACAAAGGGTCTTAGGTAATTTTCCTTTTCCGAATACAAGAATGGATATCTAATTAACACCGAATTTTGTTTTTCTTCTTTGTTTTATCTATTTATATCGTCAACATAAACATCTACATGGGGAAGCGGAAGAGAGAGGAGAGAGAGGAGAGAGAGAGCGTGTACAAAATTGACCTTTCACTCTCTGTGGATCTAGGGTTTCACAACAATTGAGAGCCACCGCATCGTCATCTTCATCGCCGTACTACAACTACAACTACTATCAAGAAATCATCTAAACCCGAGCTTTAATCTTCTCTTAATTCTCTATACTGAAAACAACAACGACAACAAAAAATTCTGGATTTTAATTCTTCTTCATCACCGTCGTTATCGTCATCATCTTCTATAAAAACCCTAAAATTCACTTTCTTTGGGTATTCTTTGGGTAAATCTGGGATAATCTGACTGAAACTTGAAAAATGATGACGTTTGATTAGTTCATTTGACATGATTTGACTTTTTTTTCTTGGATTTAAAGCATAATTTCAAAGATCTATTGAAGATGATGAGAAACTGAAAGGATACAAATTGATTATTATTTTTATATTTATTTTTTGTGATTCCAGAGAAAAAAAGGAAAAGAAAAATGTATAATTCGGTGGTGGTATTGTATGAAGGAGAAAGAGTGGTGGGAGAACTGGAATTGTTGTATGGTGGTGAAAACGGTGTCGTATGGGGAGAGAAGGTAATAAGGATCTCTCACTATTCGCCACCAAGTGAGAGGTGTCCACCACTGGCAGTACTACACACAATTACTTCATCATCTACTACCGGAAATGGAATAAGCTTCAAATTGGAACCAACAAAATCAAAGTCGCTGTCCCAAGACTCGCCGCTCTTTCTTTTGCACTCCACTTGTCTCAGAGATAACAAGGTATAAACCCATTGCTGATTGCCAGTGTACCAAATTCAACTTAAAAACTTGAACTTGAGATGGTTAAAAAGGAAAAAAAAACCTGATTGAACTTGAATCATTTCCAAGACTGACTAATTATGGTAACCATAGAACAAAATTTTAAAATGAGGAATTAAATTCTTGATCCTTCATATTAAAAAATCAAAATCCTAATTGTAACAACTGGACTTGGATAATTTGGACTATGACCAAAATTGTTGTGAGGGAGATGCTAATTTGGCATGTACCCTTTTGCAGTTTTTCTTGAAATTTGGACTTTTGCAGAACTCCATTTGCAGCTTTGTATCAAATTTGAGACCTACATGGGGTAGTGCAAGGCTAAGCCATTTTGATGTCTATTGCAGTCATGCAGTGTGAAGTTGAGAAAAGGGTTGATTGATGGGATAGGGCTTTATTGTAGGATTTTAATTAAGGCACAATCTGTTCTTATATTACTGGACAAGTTGAAGTTTCATTAAAGAGCAACTGAATCTAAGGGAGGTTATTTTTGTTCATGATTTTATCTTTTTAAAAAATACTAAGCTGGGTTCTTGCTAAAGGGGTTTATAATTAACGAAAACTCGAAGAGTATGTGAAGTTCTTTTACGAATGGTAATGTTCTGATATGCTGAACCTATGTTGAAAGTCTACTGTAAATGTTGCAAATGGATAAACATGCTGCAACCGTTGTCCCAAATGCATCTTCCATGTCTTCTGCTTTGTGGCTTAGATTTCCTGAGACTTCTTTCCTTTTAAATCTGGTATTTATTTGGGCTCTTTCTCTTTCCCATTTAAATATCAACTGCCTACTTATCAAAATTATTACTGCATATTTTCTGTTTATGCAGACTGCAGTAGTGTCACTTGGAAGAGAGGAGCTTCATTTAGTTGCCATGCAGTCTAAGAATTTTGGCGGACAGTGTCCTTGCTTTTGGGGATTTAAGGTTGCATCAGGGCTTTACAGTTCTTGTTTAACAATGCTAAACCTTAGATGTCTTGGCATTGTATTTGATCTTGATGAGACACTCATAGTTGCCAACACAATGCGTTCATTTGAGGATAGAATAGAGGCCTTGCTACGGAAAATAAATTCAGAGTCAGATCCGCAACGTGCCTCTGCTATGCTGGCTGAGGTCAAGCGTTATCAGGAGGATAAGATTTTTTTGAAGCAATATGCTGAAAATGATCAGGTTATTGACAATGGAAAGGTGATCAAATCTCAGTCTGAGGTTTTCCCAGCGTTGTCTGATAATCACCAACCTATCGTCAGACCCCTGATTAGGTTGCAAGATAGAAACATTATTCTTACTCGTATTAATCCAATGGTATGTGTATTTTGTATTCCATCATCTTAGTACCTTCTTATCCCTGTTTTGTTAATTGTGCCATCTATGGTCCACTGAGACTACTAGATGAGGAATGCAAGTCAGTTGTACATCCTACCTTCAACTCTGAAAGGGGTCCAGAGATGAGACTGTCTATTTCTCTTCCCATTCTTCGTTTGCATTAAACTATTTCATTGTGTGAAGCTTTATCTTCATCTTTTTTTTTTTGGGGATGCATAACGAAATCTGTATCGTGGCAGATCCGCGATACTAGTGTTCTTGTGAGATTGAGACCTGCTTGGGAGGATCTCCGAAGCTATCTGACTGCAAGGGGTCGGAAGCGCTTCGAAGTTTATGTATGCACAATGGCTGAAAGAGATTATGCTTTAGAAATGTGGAGGCTTCTTGACCCAGATTCAAACTTGATTAACTCAAAAGAGCTCTTGGATCGTATTGTCTGTGTTAAATCTGGCAAGTTTCTAAACTACCCAGCTTTCACCAGGGCCATCATTCTCTCTCTTTCTCTTTCTCTAATCACTAATTGCTCATGAATCTGCTGTAGGTTTGAGGAAGTCTTTGTTCAATGTATTCCAAGATGGAAATTGTCATCCTAAGATGGCATTGGTGATTGATGATCGCTTGAAAGTGTGGGATGAGAAGGATCAACCACGAGTGCACGTTGTTCCTGCATTTGCTCCATATTTTTCCCCTCAAGCTGAAGTATGTACTGCATTCTTCTAGTGTTTTGTTGAGGTGTTGAGCTAAATTATGTTAACATTCTGAAGCACTTGAATAATTTGACTGTAGGGCAACAATTCTGTTCCTGTCCTTTGTGTTGCCAGAAATGTAGCCTGCAATGTCAGAGGTGGTTTTTTCAAGTAAGATTTTAAGAGACTCTAGCCCCACTTATGGGATTAAACTGGGTTTGTTGTTGTTGTATTTTAAGAGACTCTAGAGATAAGTTGGTGCCAGTCACTTTTCTTGTCCAATTTATTTTATCTGATTGTATTTTGATTTGGTTTTCTCTCTGGGTTATATTTTTAAAAAAAAAATCTGATTGCGCCTAGATGAGTTTCACTTGACTCCCCTGACTTTGTGCAGAGATTTTGATGAGGGCCTATTACAACGAATATCTGAAGTTGCTTATGAAGAGGACATTAAGCAAGTTCCTACTGCTCCAGATGTTAGCAACTATTTGATTTCGGAGGTTTGTGAGAATGAAATCTAAAGATTTCCATTTCTTTCCAATAACAGATCTTAGCTTTTCATGGTTATCTCCAATATGGATGATGAAATTTCGCACAGTCTTTAATTAAATGATTATGAACTATGTATGAGAGGATCTGTTACTTGTTGGTCAGGATGATCCTTCAGCTGTAAATGGGAATAAAGATTCACTTGGATTTGATGGCATGGCTGATACTGAGGTTGAAAGGAGACTAAAGGTACAACATTGTAATGGTTGAGTGCTTTTATTCAGTTTGAGAATGTTTATCCATACTTTTCATGAGGTTCATAAGCGATGGATCTGCTTTTTCTGTTCCCTAAATATAATTTTCGCTTCTACAGTTTATCGTTGCTTCTGGCATGTAGTGGAACTCCTGTTTTCTTTGTGTCGAATGCTGTAGCATAATATTTAGTTATCTTGACCTTTTAGGAAGCAATGTTGGCTTCAACCAGTGTTCCTTCTCAAATGACAAATTCGGATCCAAGAATTGCACCAGCTCTCCAGTACCCCGTCCCAACTGCTATTTCACAATCGACTATTCAAGCGTCAGTGGTGCCTTTTCCTGCTCAGCATCTCCCTCAAGTGACTTCTGTTCTTAAATCATCAGTGACTCAATTAAGTCCTCAGGACACAAGCTTGCAAAGTTCTCCTGCTAGGGAAGAGGGTGAGGTACCAGAATCTGAACTAGATCCTGATACAAGGAGGAGACTGCTTATATTGCAACATGGTCAAGACACGAGAGATCAAGTATCAAGTGAACCGCAGTTTCCTATGGGGACTCCATTACAAGTGTCTGTACCACCTCGGGTGCAGCCACACGGTTGGTTTCCAGTGGAGGAAGAGATGAGCCCTAGACAACTTAATCGAGCCTTGCCTCCCAAGGAATTTCCTTTAAATTCAGAGACTACGCATATTAACAAGAATCGGCCTCCTCATCCCCCTTTTCTTCCCAAAATGGAGACCTCTGTCCCATCTGATAGAGTTCTTTTTGAAAGCCAGAGGCTGCCAAAAGAGGTAAATCATCAATTTATTAACGGCAACAGCTTTGAAAATTCATTTATGAGGAACTTATGGCTGACCTGTGGTTTGTTTGCGTTCCTTTTCCAGGTAATCCCTAGGGATGACAGGATGATATTTTCTCAGTCACAACCTACTTTTCATCCAATGCCAGGTATACTCATGAACCATGCTTGAGATCACTCCTGTAAAATCTTTCCTAACCGTTTTGACACTTTAACTTGGACAGTTTCTGATTGACCAACATTATTTCTTAGTTTTTAAGTTGATATCCGAAAGCCTGTCAAGTACCAGAAATTCACAATAATAGATGCTTTAATTCAATAATCCTTTTCGGAACTCAGAAGTGGAAACAGCTAACTGAAAAGTGACTGGCTATTTTACAAGAAATTACAAAGTTTGTGGGGTATGGACATCCTATAACATCCAGAGACACAAAACTAAGCAGTCTGGGCTCATGCTATGGTTTAAACC
>ML360696.1:0-36586 GCA_005239505.1 Nicotiana paniculata
ATTTCATAAGTTCAGAGTGAAAGTGGTAAAATCATAAGCAGCCCCTCGGGCAAAAACATGTATAATAATCAGCCCCTTGGGCATGCCTCACAGTCACTCATAATAAGCCACTCGGGCATACCCCACCATCACTCACAATCAGCCCCTCGGGCATACCTCACAGTCACTCATGCCTCCCAATCACTCGTCACTAGGCACTCGGTGCGCTCACTGAGGGTGTGTGCAGACTCCGGAGGGGCTCCTTCAGCCCCAGCGCTAATATCAAGCCACCTTGTGGCGTATCATATCCTCACAAATCAGGCCCTCGGCCTCACTCAGTCAGAACCTCTCAAAAGCCCCTCAGGCGAATCAATAAAACGGGGTACTCGATCCAAAACATCATTTTAAATCTCAAAGTAGTGTAAATCAGGCTGAGTTTCGAAAACAGTAAGCACAATGTGACTGAGTGAAATCATTAATAATCAGTGAGGAGAACAGTAGTAAAAAGCCCCCAAGGGGTCTAAACAAGTCAGCACGAGGCCCCAAACATGGCTTATAGCCAAAATATTTCAAAAATCTTTAGAACACAATTTAACATATAGTTTAGAGTAAAATACGCAACTCAATAGTTGTCGCGGAGAGGACCAGGTCCAATCCAAATATCAGTGCGCGCCACATACTCATCGTCCGACATGTGCCCATTCTAAAATCAGTGAGAAATATGAAGTCCGGTGTTTCATACCCTCAGGACAAGATTTATAACCATTACTTACATCTACCGAGCCACAATACTAGTCCGCTATGCTCTTGCCCCTCGAATTGGCTCCCCATCGCTCCGAATCTAGCCAAAACCAGTTTAACATCATTAATATATACCAAAGGAACACAACCCAATCGAAAACTATCAAATTATACAAGAAACTCGAAATTCGGCCAAACCCGAGCCCCGGGCCCATGTCTCGGAATTCGATAAAATTTACATCACAAGAACCCTTATCCTCTCACGAGCCCGTACATACCAAGAACAACACAGTCGGACCACAATTGCCTACTAAAATTGCCAAAAGAAATTCCCAAATCTTTCCTCCCATTTTCCCAACTTTTTCTTACTTAAATTCTTCAATTTACAAGCCTAATCCGAACAAAATAGCATGGAAACGGCTTTAATAACCCGGGAACTTACCTCCACTGAAGACCCACAAATTCTATCTTCAAATTGCCCTCAAGTGAGCTCCAACGCATGCAACAATGGTGAAATGAATAAAATTTCACGGAGGCTTCTTTTATACTGTTCTGCCCAGCAATTCCGCACCTGCGGTCCCAGGTGCGCGCCTACGCAATCCCACTAACGGACCAAATTCTCGCACCTGCGACCCCTTCTCCGCACCTGCGGCTTCGCAGGTGCGGCCATCCCTTCGCACCTGCGGACTCCTCCGCCTAGTCTCCCTTTGCACCTGCGCGTGGACTTTCGCACCTGCGGCTACCCATCCGCAGGTGCAGCCAACACCAAAAACTTACACCAGCAGCCATTTGCTGCAAATTTTCCAAGTTCAAAACTCCGCCAACCATCCGAAATCAATCTCGAGCCCCTCGGGGCCCCAACCAAACATACCAACACACCCAATAGCATTATTCAAACTTAGTCGAGCCTTCGAAACACCAAAAACAACATGAAAACACCAAAATTACATCAAATTCAAACTTATGAACTTTGAAACTTCTAAATTTCGCCAACGACGCTGAAACCAACCAAAACACCTCCGATTGACCTGAAATTTTGCACACATATCCAAAATGACATTACGGACCTGTCCCAACTTCCGGAATCCCATTCCGACCTCGATAGCCTATTTTCCACTGCCGGCCGGAAATCGCCAAAAACTAACTTTCGCTAATTCAAGTCTAATTCTACACCGGACATCAAAACTCCATTCCGAACACACTGCTAAGTCCCAAATCACCTAACGAAACCATCCGAGCCATAAAATCCGCATTCCGGGTCGTTCACCAATAAGTCAACTCTTAGTTGACTTTCTCAACTATTAGGCTACCTTGAGAGACTAAATGCCTCAATTCTCACCATGACCACTTTGAACCCGAACCAACCGACCCAACACACATAAATGAAGCTGAACCACATAAAATGAAGCAGAAACGGGAGAAATGGAGCTAAACTCTCGGAATGACCGGCCGGGTCGTTACACTTTTATAGTCCCTAAACTAAGTAATATTTATTTGTAAATGGAACTTAATCAACATTTGGAACCAAATCAAAATTGTTTCAGATTGACTGCCTGAAATAACCTGGCTAAGTAAAGTCGGAGGAAGAAGCACAATATTCTTAACACTTCTTATCTACTAGTAAAAGAAATACTTGATTTTTTCAATTTCATGTAGCGCAGATACCAGTTGACTAGGCATGGAGTTCATTATACAAACTGTGGAAAAAATCATGGTAATAACTGAAAATTTACTTTCACGTCAACGTTTAAGTTTGTAGTTAAACAAATTTGAACTTTTGAAATTTGGGCAAGATATAGAATTATAGAATTACTAAAATGTTGTCGAACAGTTTAAACATCCCAAAATAGAAGTGTCAGATAAATTGGGGTATAGGTGGTAGTAGATCTATACCTGTCAGAGATTCACCCTGGATCTGATAATTCGGTTATTGCTAATGTGTCTCAGCTCGCCCTCTAAATTGTCTTTTACTTGGAAATTTTCTGCAACCAAGTGCTATTCCTCTACTTCCATTTGATTACTAAGCTCATTAGTGGATGATCCATCAGCTATGTAGACCAATCATATCTCATATCCCTAAATAGTTCTTTCTTCCTTTGACAGTTATGAAGTTGTATCTCAATCAGCACTTCACCTACTGTTGAACTTTTGGGGTACTTTTGATCTTAATGTAGATCTTGCCTAAATAATGTGCTTTGAGATGTCTGTTGTGATAAGCAGAATTTCATTATGTCTTGCTTCTCAAGATAATCTCTTTTGCTAATTAGTTTCCTTCAAAAAATTAATGCATGTGCAATGTGCATCCTATGTCTTCCCCATTTTGAATCATAGCCAAGTCAGTAGATCTCTTTTGATAGATAATTGCATAAGTCCTGCCATCCAAATTCATGAATGTGAAACACAAAAAATAAGGTCAAAATTTTGGTTTGGTCTCAGACCAACTAGCAAAATGAAAACATATATTTACACACATTATTCTTTTTATCTGATCATCCTTCACCTAAAACGATAGGATAGGAGAGGCCAACCCAGAAGGTAAAAGTTTACAGCACAGCCCTGAAAATTTGGCCCCAAGGACGTATGCTCATACAATAAGTGGAGCTTATGGCTGACAAAGGTAATACCTGCTTATATAGTGAAGTACATAAGGTGGACTGTTAGAAAGCAAGCAAGTGGATATAAATGAGAGACAAGTCCAAGAAATAGGCAGAAGACATTTCCAAATTGAGGGAGTTATGAGATTGGTGAAAGAGAAATTTCATTTTTCTAATTAAAAGAGCTTGAAAAGGGAACTTATGATCTGATTAAAGAAGCAGCCTCATCTATATTAAGAAACATGTAATCATTCCTCATCAATTCAAAGTCAAAAACGAAATATTTCTCCAGTAAATCTTTTTTTTGATGAAGTAAGGAGAATTCATTAAAAGCATCCAG
Organism: Nicotiana paniculata; assembly: GCA_005239505.1. Taxonomy (NCBI): domain Eukaryota; kingdom Viridiplantae; phylum Streptophyta; class Magnoliopsida; order Solanales; family Solanaceae; genus Nicotiana; species Nicotiana paniculata. Next base: position 3,655 of record ML360696.1, read on the forward strand.
CGGATGCAGGCAAAAGATTACAATTAAGAGAGATTGTGTCTGCTCATATACACAAAAAAACTATTCTATCACTAAGGAGCAGACACAGTCAAAAAATTGAACAGAACTAATTACAGGAGCCTGATTTAGCCAACTAAACAAATTCAATAAGCATTTTGCTTTGACTACATGGGTCGGAGTTGAGATCCCATCAAAACATCTACGGTTTCCTTCCAGATGCACCAAAAGATAGCAGCAGGTACCATTACCCAAATTTTTTTGATGGATTTACCAATTCTCCATGAACACCAACATTCATATGCTTCCTTGATGCTGTTAGGCTTGACCCAGGCTAGTCCAAAAATAGACAGGAACATGTTCCAAATATCACATGCTAAAGGAACCAGGGTCCTCCAAATTATACCTCCAATGCCATTTCATTAGCATACTCTTATTATGTAATGCCAAATCTTTAACACCCAATCCTCCGTGTTCCTTTGGTAAAATAACCTTTTGCCATTTAACCAAATGAAATTTGTGACTTTGACTGTTGCCTTCCCATAAGAAGTTTCTTCTAATTTGATCTAGCCTCTTCTTCACTTTAACTGGAATTGGGAATAAAATGACATGAAGTAGGTAGGAATACTATCCAACACACTGTTAATAAGCGTTAATCTAACCCCCATAGATAGGTATTGCATTTTCCAGGAGGCCAATCTTTTCTCAAATTTCTCAATAACCTCACTCCAGATTCCTTGTGATTTGTATGATGCTCCCAATGGTAGGCCTAGGTATGTAGTGGGGAAGGATCCCACACTACAACACATTATATCAGATAGCTCCTCCAGACCAGGAACATCATTGACAGGAAAAATTGTGCTTTTTGACATGTTCATTTGTAAACCTGATATGGCTTCAAAAATCATAAGTGTGAGATTCAGGTACATCACTTGTGATCTCTCAGCCCCACAAAATATAAGAGTGTCATCTGCATAAAGAAGATGTGAGACTAAGATTGAGTTATGTGCATCATTCCCCACCCTAAATCCTTCCATCCAGTGTAGCTGATTTGCTTTGTCAATCATTTTGCTGAGCCCCTCCATAGCTAGGATAAACAAAAATGGAGAGAGAGGATCACCTTGTCTGAGACCTTTCTGAGGAGAAAAGAAACCAACAGGCCCACCATTGATCAATATAGAGTATTTAACTGTGGTAATACAAAATTTGATCCACCTAATCCAGACTTCTCCAAAACCCATTTCCGTTAGAGCGGTGTTGAGGTATGACCAATTTAGTTGATCGAAGGCTTTTTCAATATCCAATTTGAACAGAAGACCATGCTGCCCTGATTTCAACTTCCAATCCAAAACCTCATTCGCTAACAATGCTGCATCGGTGATCTGTCTTGATTGTATGAAAGCATTTTGGTGTCCCGATACCAACTTTCCTATCACACCCTTCAACCTTTCTGCTAGGATCTTGGAAATAATTTTGTAGACACTTCCAACTAGACTGATTGGTCTATAATCTCTCAGTTCCACAGCCCCTTTCTTTTTAGGGATTAGGGCTATGAATGATGCATTACATGATCTTACCATCTGTCCGGTTTGGTGAAAATGTTGGATAGCACTCATAAGGTCCTGCTTGATCACGTCCCATGTTTTTTGATAGAATGCCATAGTATACCCGTCTGGACCTGGAGCTTTGTCTGGAGCACTTCCAGTGATTGCTTCCAGTACCTCAGACTCCTCAAAAGGTCTTTCCAACCACTTTTTTTCCTCCTCTGTGATTGATGCTACATCATCCAGTCTTGTTGTTGGCCTCCAAGTCTCATTTTCTGTGTACAGTTGATGGTAAAAGCCTAGGATTTCACTCTTGATTAAGTCTTTATCTTCAGTAATGTCACTGCCCACTTTCAAACTGTCAATGCAATTTGATCTTCTGTTAGAGTTTGCAACTTTGTGGAAGAATTTGGTGTTCCTATCTCCCTCTTTGAGCCATAGGTTCCTGGACTTTTGCCTCCATGATACTTCTTCTGCTTTGGCTATTTGTTGCATCTCCTGTTGCAGCCTTGAGAATTTTTGTTTCTCTTCCAAGGATTGGGGTCTCCCTTCAGTGATCTGTTGTAGCGAGAATAGGTCCTCCAAAATTTTGTTCTTTTTTGCATCTAACTTCCCCAGTTCCTCCCTATTCCAAGTAGTAATATCTTTCTTGAGAAGCTTCATTTTCTGAGTCAAAATGAAGTCTGGACTGCCATTTACTACATAGCTTTGCCACCATGCCTTCACTCTATCTAAGAATTCGTCAATACCTAGCCACATGTTTTCAAATTTAAAGTACGACGGATTAGTGCCCCAATCTCCACTTTCCAGTAGGATAGGAATGTGGTCAGAAATGACCTTTGGAAGGGCGAGTTGCTTGACATTATTGAAAATGTCATTCCATTCAGAGGAGATCNACCAATTACCTATTGAACATCCCAGATTCCTCTGACAGCCCCAAGTTCGTGCCAAAGGATTTCCCTCTCCAGATTCGTGTGCGGCCCATATACTCTTGTGAAGCCCCATCTGAAGTTCACTGAAGAGTTATCAAATAAGCATGAGATAGAGTAAGACCCGTGTTGAACTTCAATGCAATTCCATTGTCTCTTGTCCCACAATATTATTATACCGCCTCTCGTAACACTAGCCTGGAGTTCTGCCCATCCAACCCATCTAGAGCCCCAAATCTGTCTTGAAAGTTGCTCATTCCATTCATCAATTTTTGTTTCTTGTAAGCAGAGTATATCTGGTTTCCATTTTCCTGTCAAGGACTTCACAATATCCCTATTCTCTTGGTCGTTCAAACCCCTGATGTTCCAGCTTATTATTTTGACTTTCATCCAGAAAAGGAATGGTATTTCCTTCCCCTTGCCTTCTCCTTCCCCCCGTCATAATTCACTAGACACACCAATCTTTTAGCTTCATTCTCTCCTTTCTTTTTTAATGTTTTCTCCCCATCTGTTAGTTTCCCCTTCTTTGTTTGCAGTTGATGTTGTCTCCTCTCTTCCATTCTTAGGATCATACCCAGTAATTCATGTTCAAACCCAACTGCATTAACCCCAAATGCCTTGCATGCCTTCCCCAATACTAACTTGGTCCACTTGGATGTTTCTACAACTATAGGGTTTTGCACCATCTGATCTCCAGAATCGTACCATGGAAGAGAAAGATAGTTGTTGGTAGTGTGAGCAGAGAACTCTGAGTCTGAATCACTTACCGGTTGTTGGTAGTGTGAGCAGAGAAAGATAGTTGTTGGTAGTGTGAGCAGAGAAAGATAGTTGTTGGTAGTGTGAGCAGTAAATCTTCTCTCAACAGTTCTTGATTTCAATCACTTTTCATTGTGACAATTCACAATTCAACTGTAGCATGTCATATCATCTTATCCCCATTACGTCGAGCGATCGAAGAGTACCAATGGTCACCCTAGCCCATTGAGTGCTTTACCTCGGGCAATCAAAATCATACACTCTACTGAATAGATTTCGCAGAAAACCAGCTATGTTCGTTCATGGTTGGCCTTCCGCCCCTAGCCACTATTCATCCATGTATTTTGCAACGTACGTGAAATCGATCCTCCAAAGCCTGTTAGAACTCTCATTTCACTGATAAATACACTCTACTGAATAGATTTCGCAGAAAACCAGCTATGTTTGTTCATGGTTGGCCTTCCGCCCCTAGCCACTATTCATCCCTGTATTTTGCAACTATGTGGAATCGATCCTCCAAAGCCTGTTAGAACTCTCATTTCACTGATAAAAAATATAGCATTGAAGCGTGGTTCTATGATATGCTACTTAAGATAGGCAACCAAACATTTGTATTAACAAGTGTACTTTGGATTGTATGTGCTTGACATGTTTGGTCCTGTTGATCCACCTAACCCTGGATTAGTTCAATTGGTATAACTATCTTGTGGTTACACTAGAGCTTTGAGAATGGACTCTCTGTACGACATCCCCTTTTTTTCAATGATCAGAGGTAAAATTCTATTCAATAAACAGTACCAAAGAGGTACTGATCAACTTCTACAAACTCTCTGTTCAGCATCCCTTGCATACAATATGCAGACAATCATAACTCTTCACTGTGGAGGACTCAAAAAGATGTGCTGGTGATATGTTATTTCGTAAGGTATGCGTTTAACACATTTGTAATCATGAGGACTGAAAGCAGATGATCCATCATAACCTCGGGTAACATTGCATTCTGTAAGACGGGTTACATAATTCTACGTGAATATCAGGGAAAAGGAAAATTAACCAAAGGCAGAACCACAAGTCAAATTAGAGTAATAATCAAGGTAAAAGACTTCCATACTAAAATCACTTTTCTCCATCACATAGTTCATTCAATGTAGTTTTACTACGAAACAAAATCATTTTCTTGTTCATAGTTTTTATCATTTCTATTACTAGAGTTAAGCTGAGATATAAAAGATTTAGGACCCCAACTTGCACTTCCAATCAAACCCTAATAAATCGACTACATACTGGTCCTCTTCAAACATTTTGATATTAAAAACAGACGAGCAAAGGCAACTTAACACTACCTTCATCTATTATGCCAAAGCAAGAATAAACTCCTACAATCCAAATACATATTCTTTCAATAATTAAGATTCATATTCCCCACAAAATCAACATGTAGCCCGGTGCACAAAGCATCGTGAGTTCAATAGCTCATCATCAAATATCTCTAAAATTGCATTGTTTTAAGGCAATGAAGTAGAAGTACATACCTCGATTGCAGCTTTAACCATAGATTATTTCAACGTAAATGGCAATTTCACCCAGAAATCAATAAGAATCACCTGAAAAGTAGAAAACAACAAAGTAATTCTGATCAAAGGCGTCTAAGACTTCAAGTTAATAAATGTGGATTACCATTGCATCAATTACAATAGTTCGAACTTAGTACAAATATATACCTCTAAAATTACCAACGCCTTTAGAATTACTAGCCCTAAAACTACTTAGTACTTTGAGTGTGAAATTGGGTGGGTGTTTTGTACTCTTTGACATGCTTAAGTAAAAATTTTAAATTTAAACATTTCTTAAGCTATTGTTTGGCTACAGTTTCTCAAATTTAGTTTTAAAAATCTATTTTGGGTGAAGTTTAGCTTGAAGATGAAAATATGTTTGGACATACGTTTTTAAAATATTTTTCCGAATTTATTTTGGAAAAACATTTGTATTATGAGGGATTTGATCCAAAACTAGCTATTGAGCTGATTTTGGGATTTGAAATTTTGTCAAAATATAAATAAAATTTATGGTCAAACATGCGTTTGCAAAATAAAACTCAAGTTTATTTTGATAAAATCTATGGTCATAAGTTTGTGGTAACTCAAAATGCACGTTACACAAATATAATGCTTAAGCCCTGGAATAACGAGAGAGAAGAATCAACGAATAAAATAAAAATTATATTCACAGTTAATTAATAAAATTATTTTGTTTTAGACAAAGAGTGATGATAACTCTATTTTAATACCGATCATATAATTATCAACATATATTTCCCTCTTTATGAAAAGTTAGTTTCGTTTACTGTTTAGTCACACATCTGATTTCAATTTTTGAAATAATACTTGGAAATTATTTAAAATTTTCACCCAAGCAAGAAAATAATTTACTGTTGTAAAGAAATTTAACTCTAATTTACATAGTTCACCAAAGCAAATATTAAAAAAGTGAAAGATGGTTCTCTTTGATAAAATTAGTGCCTCGAATTGAAGAGAAGCAAATAAGTCATGACGTGTCCTGAATAATTTATATAATCATGACTAGTGGTGGCAAAATGGATAATTCATCCATATTATTCATTAAAAATGTGTTTGATAATAAATTTTTAACAATTGGGCTAAGGTCATCTCCAATCTTCCCTCATTTCCTCGTAATGAGGGCAACTTTTGCCGTAATGAAGCTCTAACCCTCCCCATTTTTGCCCCCAAAAATGGGAGATGAATAGTGTTCCTCCAAATATGGGGGTATACTATTCATCTCCCTTATTACTATTCATGCATATTTTTTTATTATTTTATTATTTAACTCTTTTAATTTATCTCTTTATATATACCTAATTATGTTTATGTAATATTTTTATAATATTAATTTTACATCTTAACTTTGGCGTATAATTTTGATAAATTAATCTTCGTGCATTTATTATTTTTATGTAAAATTGTAAGTTAATTTTATTATAAGTTATAATTGTACAAAAAATATATAATCATCTCAAAAAATGAATGGTGCAAATATAAAATATTAGATGTTGCTAAAATTGAAAGGTGCGAATATAAAATATTAGATGTTGTTAAAATTGAAAAGTGAAAATTGAAAAAACATTAAAATTGGAAATACATGAAAATTGAAAATACATTAAATTAAAATACATAAAATTTGAAACTACGGTAAATAGCATATTAACTTAGTAGGGAAGTATGTCGTTTTCAGATACACTAAAATTATTATAGTATTGAGTGAATGGGGCCGAGGATTGTTGTGGTTGTGGTTGTGGATATTGTTTACTTCTTTTATACATTATTCGTTGTTGTTCTTGTCGCATAAATTCACGACGAGTCGGATCGACAATAGAATCCACATCCATCATTAAAACTTTATTTTCTTCTTTCATTTCTTTTACTCTTATTTTTTCTTTTTGAACAGTCAAAACTTTTTTTTTTCCTCTGTTGCATTATTAATCGCCTCAACCATCCGATTATTGTCTGGTTGGATTGTTTTCATATAATCTTCGTCAAGTTTTCTCATCATTTTTGCTTTCTTCATCCCACTAGGTCGTTGTGATGATGTGGAATCACCTGCAACATCCTCATTTAAATTTAGTAAAAATGATGATAAGTTAAGAGATGATAGATAGGGTGAATCAAGGGTAAGATTCTCACACTCTGATGATATATTAGCATAGCCTTGCTTTCTTGGTTTTTTCATTCCAAAATCGTCATTGTTAAACTTCTCAAAATCCTTCATTATAGCCCACACATGATCAAATTTAAAGCCTTTTTTGAAGTTCGGATCTTGCATAAGTAAAGCTTTTTCTTCTGTAAACTGCAATATTAAAAATATTTAGAAAAACAGTAAGTAAGTATATATAAAAAATATAAGCAACTACAAAAAGAATACTCACAATATCCTGCTCAGAAACACCACTAGGACGCAAATTTTCTACTTGACGTACACATCCGTTTAATTTTCTTACTGCCTTCTCAATCATTTGCATTCGGTGTTGCAACGATTTTTTGGTGCGACTCTCCCAAAAATCTTCTTTTGTATTGTTGTATGCATCCACGACTCGATCCCAAAATTGATCTCTGGATTGATTGACATCCGTTATTGGATCTTGAGAAACATCTAAATGCATTCTACATAATAGAATATCTTCGTTTACAGAGTATCATGCAGATCGAATAGATATTTTTTCAACTGATTAGAGGGAAAGTGAATTATCGGTTTAAAGAAAAATAAAAGCTAATTGTGGTTGTAGAAGGTTATGTTTATATAGAGATTTCAGTAGACACAATAATTTAGTAGACGAGAAGAGGATAGATTATTCAGAATATAATACCTCTACACATTATTCAAGATGACAGATTTTATTTTGATCTCAGTCGTTGAGTGGATTTCGTTCTAATCTCAACCGTCCGCTGGACTTATCTTTATCCTATTTTATCTTCGGAATAAAATATATCTACCCATTATTCAAGATGATAGATTTTATTTTGATCCCAGTCGTCGAGTGGATTTCGTTCTAATCTCAATCGTCCGATGGATTTTATTCTTATCTTATTTTATCTTCGAAATAAAATATCTCTACATATTAGTCAAGATGATAGATTTGATTTTGATCTCAGTCATCGAGTAGATTTCGTTCTAATCTCAATTGTCCGATGGATTTATCCTTATCCTATTTTATCTTCAGAATAAAGTTCCACTCTATGAAAATGAACATCATTTAGGAAAATCATATCCTTCCATCAAATTCATTTCTAAATAAATTAAATATTATTGTTTCTGTCTTCTGAAAATGAATTTCTATATGGGAGGTTCATCTAATAAAAATGATGATTCAAATTACTCGTCATGATCATCATCATCCTCATCATCACCTTTAATTTACGATAATGAAACTGATATAGAAATGTTCAAGCAAGCAATTCAGATGAATAATTATGTGTTGCAGTGTTTGCAAGAAAATCTAAATAATGATCCTATCAGATTTGGCTTTGTTCCAGGTCATTTGGTAATCAATCGAGATCGTGAAGGTGCTGATAATAATTTATTTCTCAATTATTTTTCATATAATACTCGCTTTAATGATCGCCAGTTTCGTCGTAGATATCGGGTGTCCCATAATTTGTTCCTCCGAATAGTTGATGAAGTTAAAGGTCATGATATGTACTTTGTACAATGCGCCGATGCTATGGTTAGATTTGGATTATCTAGTCTACAAAAAATTACAGCCGTGTTTAGAATGCTGGCATGCGGTTTGCCAGCGGATGCCACTGATGAATATGTGAAAATTGGAGAGTCGACTGCAATTGACAGCCTGAAGAGATTTTGCTGAGTTGTCATAGAGGTTTTTGGCGAGCAGTATTTGAGATCACCAACACCTAACGATGTTGCAAGGCTTCTGCACATTGGTGAACAACGTGGCTTTCCAGGAATGCTAGGCAGTCTAGACTGCATGTATTGGAAATGAAAAAATTGTCCAACAATTATGCTGGTCGTAGTGGATCCCCAACAATTATTCTTGAAGTTGTGGCTGATTATGACCTTTGTATATGGCATGCATATTTTGGTATGCCCCGCACCAATAATGACATTAATGTTTTAGAGTCATCACATTTGTTTTTCGATCTTGCTGCAGGTGTTGCTCCTCCCGCCCATTATTTATTCAAGGACAAGAATATAATATGGGTTATTATTTAGTTGACGATATATATCCAAAATGGTCAACCCTTGTGCAAACTATTCGTGAGCCATGTTCGGCAAAGAATAAATATTTTGCGATGAAATAAAAATCATGTCGAAAAGATGTTGAATGTGCATTCGGAGTTTTGCAACAACGTTTTGCAATTGTTGCAAGAACCTCACGTTTTTGGCAAAAAGAAGTGCTACATAATATAATGACTACATGTATTATACTGCACAACATGATAATCGAGAATGAGCGTGATCTTAATGCATCAATTCAAGATGATTTGGAAGGTCCACCTCCAACAGTAGAAATGGATTTCAAGAATTTTTAGCTCGACATAGAAGAATTAAGGATAAAGATGCTCATTTTGCACTTCGTAATGCATTAATAGATCATTTATGGGAGAATCTAGAGGTTGAAGTTGAATATTTATGTAGTATTTTGAATGAATTTTATCGTTATGTAATATGTATTTAATTAATCTTGTATCACAATTATTTCACTTTTATTTGAATTATTAGTTAATCTATAATAATTGCTTACAAATTATATTATTTAAAATTTTATGGAATTATTTTAAGGGAAATTACAAATTAATGAAAATAAAAGATGGAATTTGTTTAATGGAAATTAAAAAATAAAATTGAAATGAAAGATAATAATATAATATAGAAGAGAAAGAAGAATATAAAAAAGAATATTCTCTTTTGGGGGAGGAAATGGAGGAATGGTTGGAGTAAATTGTCTCCAAAATGGGAATTTACCCATTTTGGAACCAAAATGGGAGTAAAGGTTGGAGATGTCCTAAATATGGATAAGATTCGATTATCCACTTAAATATAGATAATTAATGAGTTTAACGTTTACATTTGCAAAAACTCAAATGCGAGTCTACGAATTATCCCAAAAGTAATCATATTCAAGAAGTTATAGATAATATGGATATCCATATTGTACGCCGGCTAACCCATTTTTGCAGGGGCGGATGCAACTTGAAAGCACAGACTCATTTGAACTCAATACTTTTGTAAACAATAAATTGCGTCGAGAAAAATAAAATCAAGACAGAAAAATATTGCAACAATCGTAGTATTTGATTTCAAATAATTGAGTATACAATCTCTATGAATCCTCTGATTCTTCTTTCCAATAGTAAATAAATTCAAGGGCCTTCGACCTTGATCTTTAATATTTAGTTGTTGCCACAAACGATGATCTTGTTCTTGAGCTTGAACTTGAACTTGATTTGTTCTTCGTTCTTGAGCTTTGAACTTGATTTGTTTGAAGCTTGAAACTTATGGAGGAATTTGCAGTGTTTTATCCACGAGATCTTTCTTGCTTCTTGTTATAACTTCTGGTGTATTTTCTGGGTTATGAAGACCCATATTTATAGTTGTGGAAGGGACGAGTTGTGATAAGAACAAACTCTTTCCGACCAATCAGATTGAGAAGTGACAAGGCCGCATTTGATTGGCCAGAACATGTCACTTGCATATGTGGCGCGATTTCATTGGCCTTTTAATATGACTTGGCATGCCTTGTCATTTTGACACGTGACATGATCCTATTGGCTCTTTCGTTTGACTTGGTGCGCCACATCATTTGACACGTGGCACCAAATTGGGCCTCTAGGAAGATGACATCTTGGGCTTAATGAAGCGGGCTCATCACTTTAGCCTAATTAAATGGGCTAGCTCAATAGATTAGACTTATTTATTTAATCCATAAAAATTAGACATATACAATTAATCCACTTATATTAGCCCAATAAATTTATTAAAACTAATATATCTTGAATTTCAAATATAGTCCAAATTATTTTATGAACTTAATATATGTCTACAAATATCCCTAATTCAAGACTTGTCAGGAAGAACTTCTCAAACATAGAAGACTAGGCTTGAAGTACCATGCATGCCTGCAACAATCATTAATACCCCATAACTTCAGTATGAAGGAAAATTTCACGTCTTATTTCCTTTAACATTTCTGGGCATAAGGACGGGCTTTCAAAGTATTAATTCTCCAAATTCAAATATTTGCCCAAGTACAGATTTGAATAAGGAATATTTGGATGGTCAATTGCTTTTTTATTTTTTTGTAATTTCAAACCAAGTTCCAAGAAATTTTGAGATGATAGAGTGCACAGAATTAAGATGGGATTTATATTGACTAGAGCTTTCCTAGCCATGATGTGTCATCTTCCCTAAGAAACGTTTGCAAGTATTATAGATAACGTCTTCAACTTCACGTGGCTTAACAAGGAAACTACATGTTGCTAATATAGACTTCCACACTCTTGACACCAATTAGAACACCGCCACTGCTAGTAGCCGAATCCTTGTTGGATAAGAAGTCAATCTCATCGCTTTGCAACTAATCCCACATAGGAAACAAACTTTTAACGCCCTCTTCCATAAATCTATATAAACCCATATGCTCACGTTTATTGAACAACAATTTGCGGCATCTACAAGACTGTCCGAGCGGCATCTTTGACATGTAAACTTTTTTTGCTTTTTTCGTTTGTCTTCTTTTATTGTCCCCTTTTTTTTGTAGGTCAATAATAGCGGATGAGCTCTTGCATGAACATGGTTATCTTAGGGTGCGAAGGGTTGAGTACTCATCCTTGCCGAATATCGGAAAGATAACTCTCAATGTGGTTCAACTATCGAAGAGATTACTCTCAATGTGGTTCGACTACCGGATAGATTACTCTCAATGTGCCCCGACTATCGGAGAGATTATTCTCAATGTGGACCGACTATCGGAGAGAATACTCGCAACGTGGCCTGACTATCGGAGAGAATACTCGCAACGTGGCCTGACTATCGGAGAGATTACCCTCAATGTGCCCCGACTATCGGAGAGATTATTCTCAAGAGACTTGCATGTCCACCTTAAGATTGGAAAATATAGTTTCCTTTTAAGTACAAACCCACGAAGAGGACAATTTAAGGTGCAAAGGGACTTATATGTCCACCTTAAGATTGGAAAGTTATAGTTCCCTTTAAAGACAAACCCACGAAGAGGCCAACTTAAGGTGCAAATGGACTTATATGTCCACCTTAAGATTGGAAAATTATAAAGCTTCAACTCGAAGACTTCGTGGACTTAACGATGTCGACTTGAACACTTGGAATACTTTGAATATTTTGCGGACTATGCAGACTTCACCTTGAAGACCGGCAAACTTGAAGATTTGATGGACTTGAAGATTCGGCTGACTTTGACGCTTCAAACTGAAGACTTTGAGGGCTCAAATACTTCCACTTGAAGATCGAAAAGTTTGAGGACCTCAGCTTGAAGACTTCAACTTGAAGACTTGGAGGCTTAAATATTTCGACTTGAAGAACTTGAAGACGGATAGACTTAAAGTTTTGGCGAACATGAACCCCGGGATTTCAGCGCAAATACTTGGCATCCTCCTAAAATCGTCGCATTGAAGATACCAATTTACCATGGAGGGTTTACCTCTTTAAATCAAATGGGATCTGAAGTTTAACAGAAGAATGGTATCTCAGCTCGATTTTCAAGTGATGATTGAATGAATTACACTCCATCGTACTTCATTCGGACAGAGATTGGGGAATTATGTATCTTTTGAACTTATGCAACTGAAATCAAAATAAAACTCTAAGTTGCCTACGTACCTCGGTGAAGAGTATCAAGTCATAACGTTCAGATTGAGTGATTTTTTTTATGTCATAACCTTTTTCTAGGCCGCCTCTTTTGAGGTTTTCAACCTAGCGGGCTCTTTTTTTTTTAATATGTCCTGACTTTTGCCTAGGCCGCCTCTTTCGAGATTTTCAACCTAGCAAATTTTTTTTGGTGGGTCGTACACAATTTAGACTCATGCGGGCCAGAAGTGTAGGAACATTCAGTTTAGGCTCATGAGTAAAGGAGCGTAGTGACTTGTAATTTAAGCTCGTATTACAGGGAGCTTTGCGACTTGAAAATTTTTCTCAAATTTGAAGAGCTTCATGACATGCAGTTTAGGCTCATACATCGAGGAGCGTTGCAACTTTAAGAATTAGCTGACAGTTTGAAGTTCTGCTCGAATTTCTAGAGCTTCATTACTTGAAGATTTAGCTCGCAGTTGAAGAGCTTTGCATATTGAACAGTTTGCTCGAATTTGAAGAGTTTTACAACTTGAAAACTTTTCTCAAATTTTAAAAGCCTTATGTCTTAAAGTTTGGCTATAATTTGAAAAGTTTTGTGACTTGAAGTCTTTGCTCGATTTTGAAGAGCTTTAGACTTGAGTCTTTGCTCGAATTTGAAGAGATTTTCAACTTGAATACTTTGCTCGAATTTTAAGAGTTTTACGTCTTAAATTTTGGCTCTAATTTGAAAAGGTCTGCAACTTGAAGTCTTTGCTCGACTTTGAAGAGCTTTCGACTTGAGTCTTTGCTCGAATTTGAAGAGCTTTTCAAATTGAAGACTTTTCTCGAATATGAATAGCTTTGCAATTTGAAGACTTTGCTTGAATTTGAATATCTTTACAACTTAAAACTTTGATCGAATTTGAAGAGCTTTACGTCTTAAAGATTTAGATAAAAATTGTGGAGCTTCATGACATATAATACAGACTCATGTGCCAATAAGTATTACAACTTGCAGTTTAAACTCATGCGTTGAGGAGAATTATAACTTGCATCTTAGGCTGGTGCGTTAAAGAGCGTTGCAACATGCATGAACTCTTCATCTTCATCTTCAGATGAATACTTGCCCCCATTCTCAGCATCCTCTGCTTCTATTTCATCATGAGGCTCAAAGGCAGAAAACCTTTGATCTCAATTTGTAGCCATACTTAATTCCATATCATGTGCACGAGTTTCTAGTTCTTCAAATGTTTTGGGCTTTATGCCTTGTAAGATATAGTAAAGACTCCAATGCATGCCTTGAATGCAAATTTCGATGCCAGAAGTTTCGCTAAGGCGATCTTTGTAATTGAGGATTAAGCTCATCCAGCGGTTGATGAAGTCAATAACTGACTCATCCTTTCCTTGATGAGTGTTTGTAAGTTCGATCATGTTTACGATGCGTCTTGTGCTATAGAAATAATTGAAAAACTCTTGCTCCAACTGCTCCCAACTGTTAATAGAACCAGGTTCGAGATCTGTGTACCAATCGAATACATTACCTTTGAGAGAACGAACAAACGGTTTGACAAGATGATCACCATAAGTCCCAACGTTGTTTCATGTCTCGGCAAAATACGCCACATGTTGTTTTGGATTTCCTTTTCCATCAAATTGTTGAATATTTGGAGGTTGATATCCAGTAGGCATATTCAAGTTATCAATCCGTTGTGTGAATGACTTTGCATATGCGATGGAAGATTTAATTGGAGGATCAATTTTGTCTTCAATTGTTCCCATGATGAAGTCTTTCAATTGATCAACATGAATTAGACCTTTCTCGAAAAACTTGGATCTCTTTGACCACGATCGTTTGCCTCGCAGCGGATTCTCCTCCTTCTTTATCTTCGGAAAGATCTACAGGTGCTTGAATTGATTTTTCTTATGCTAAACTCTCAATCTAACTTGCTAACTTTTCGAGGCGAGTATCTCGATCCTCCATATACATGGTCAACTTCTCAAGTGCTTTGGTCAAATTTGCAAGTTGTTCTTCCATAGTCGAATTGTTAGATCTTGTTCTTGAATTTGGAATATAAGAGATGAGAGGTAGAGATCGTCCCACTGGGCATGCCAGAATTTCTAGACAATAAATTACATCGAGAAAAATAAAATTAAGACCGAAAAATATTGCAACAGTCGTAGTATTTGATTTTAAATAATTTAATGTACAATATCTATGAATCCTCTGATTCTTCTTTCCAATAGTAAATAAATTCAAGGGCCTTAGAGCTTGATCCTGAATATGTAGTTTTTTCCATGAACGATGACCTTGTTCTTGAGCTTGAACTTGAACTTGATTTGTTCTTCGTTATTGAGCTTTGAACTTGATTTGTTTGAAGCTTGAAACTTATGGAGGAATTTGCAGTGTTTTATCCACGAGCTCTTTCTTGCTTCTTGTTATAGCTTCTGGTTTCTTTTCTGGGTCATGAATACCACTATTTATAGTTGTGGAAGGGAGGAGTTTTGATAAGAAAAACTCTTTCCGACCAATCAGATTGAGGAGTAACAAGGCCGCATTTGATTGGCCAGAACATGTCACTTGCATATGTGGCATGATTTCTGTAACGACCCGACCGGTCATTTTGAGATCTAGCACGTCGTTCAACGGTTTGAAGTCGTGAGCAGCTTCTTTTCAGGTATTATGACCCGTGGGCGTGGTCGAAATTGAATTCCAGGAAGTTTAGAATTGATTTGGAAAGGAAATTCTCATTTCAGAAGCCTTAAGTTGGTGAAATCAACTAAGATTGGAATTTCGAGTAAACGACCTCCGAATTAGGATTTGAAGGTTCCAGCAGGTTCATATGAAGATTTCAGATTTTGGTGTATGTCCGGCTCGGGGTTTGGATAACCCGGGAGCGTTTCGGCGTATATTGTGGAAGTTAGCATCTTAGAAGGATTTCATGAATTTGGGCTTGAAGTGCATATCAGTGAGGTTGATGTCCATTTGGGATTTCGAGTATGGGAATAGCTCCGTATGGTGATTGTGGAATTGGGAGCGCGATCGGAAGTGAATTTGGATGTCCGTAGGTCATTTTGGGGTCCTTTGGCTAAAGATAGAAATTTGAAGGTTTTTGAGAAATCTGACCGGAAGTGGAAGTTTTGATATCAAGGTCGGAATGCTATTCCGGAAGTTGGAGCAGGTCTGCAATGTTGAATATGACTTGTGTGCAAAATTTGAGGTCAATCGGGTGTGATTTGATAGGTTTCGGTGTCAGATGTAGATGTTTGAAATTCTAAGTTCTTAAAGAATTGGATTTGAGTGCGATTCATGATTTCAGCATTGTTTGATATTATTTGAGGGCTCGAGCAAGTCCGTTTCATGTTTTGGGACAAATTAGTATAATTGGACGGGGTCCCGGGGGCCTCGGGTGGATTCCGGGTGGTTGTCGGATAAAGAATTGAAGTTTGAAGAAGTGGAGATTGCTGTCATCTGGTGTGATCCGCACCTGCGAGGATGGGCGCCGCAGGTGCGAGATTGGTTCTGGAGCTGAGGGACCGCAGGTGCAGAAGTTTGGTCACACCTGCGGAATCGCAGGTGCGAAGAGGGATCGCAAGAGCGGGAGTTGCTGGGCTGATTCAGAGCCGCTCCTGCGATGGAATTTCCGCAGGTGCGGAGCCGCAGGAGTGGCTATTGCACCGCATGTGCGAAAATGGCTGGAGGCAATGGGGTGTTTTAAGAACAGATTTTTGGCCATGTCTTCATTTCTATCATTTTGGTGTGGCGATCTTGGGAGCTTCAAGAGGGGGATTTTCAGCAAGCACTAGGTAAGTGGATTCTTCCCATTCCTAAGTTAAATATGTGATCTTGCATGGATTTGAACATGAAAATTGGTAGGAATTTGGGAAAAATTGAAGAAACCTAGGAAATGGAAAATTTAGATTTTTAGCCACGAATTGAGCATGGATATTTGAGTAAATTATATATTTGAGTTAGTAAGGCTATGGGTAGAATGTATCTTCGAGAATTTCAGATTTTCGGGCACGTGAGCCCGAGGGCATTTTGGTCATTTATCTGAGCGCGGTTGGGAAGGTATATAATCTGAATTTGTTGTGAGTATTAGGATGAATTTTCATTGCTTTGTCGTTATGTGGTAGTTTCGAAGTGTTATGCGTCTGTTGGAGTCATCGGAAGGGCTTGGAAGTCGGTGTTGGAATTTCGGAGCAAGGTAAGTCTCATTTCTAACTTTGAGAGGAGAAATCGTCCCCATAGGTGGATTAATTCAGTACATGCTATTATCTTCGGGGGCTACGTACGCACGAGGTGACGGGAGTCCGTGCGTAGCTACTATTATGCCATGTCCGGGTAGCCTAGGACCCACTAGCATGCTTCATGTGTGTACCTGTAACCCTGCCTGTAATATTAAACTGTTGATATGACCAAAATGTAGTTGAATATCTAAAATAAAGCTAGAGTTGATATTGTTAACCTTCTAGAAAGAGAACTTATCTCTATGAATATTTGTGTACCTAGACTAGGTTGTATCGTGGAATATCATTAAACTTGACAAATGAGTTTCGAAAACAAAGATTTCAAAACCTATATTTCATGTTTCTTTTAAATAATGATTTTACCACTTTCCTGAGGAAATTATTTTCTTGATAAAATACGGATTTAATACGTGGATATGTGTAACCTTGGGTGCCTGAGTCGCTTGAGTGATTCGCGAGCAGGAAGACCTTGTATTTGTGTGTGTATTCATATGAGCACCTGAGTCACATGTATGATTCGCGAGCAGGAAGACCTTGTATTTGTGTGTGTATTCATATGAGCACCTGAGTCACATGTATGATTCGCGAGCAGGCTAGCCGTATTATGTTAACCGCGTTGCATGATCGATTCGCGTGCGGGGAAGATAGATGCATCTATGGTTCGAGTTGATCGACCCTTCGACAGTGCACAGTTTATTATTGTTGGTCTGCCGTTCGACCGTCGACATTGCCTGCGCATGATATTTGCTGCGTAGTTGCTATGATATTTGCCTGATTATTTGCCTAAAATATTAAATTGTCGATTGAAATGACAGAGATTTAAAGTTATTAAAAAGAATTTTGGAAGAAGTTGTTCCTTCCCGTCGATTTATTATTATTTGATTAAATCTCCATGCTGATAAATTGTTAATATGACGAAGATATAAAGTGTTAACGTGCACGGAGTTGAAAGATATTTAAATCCTGTTTTCTAAATTGCTTATGATAAAATCATGCTTAGTGTCACTCTTTAATATTTTAAATGGACCTTTAGTAAGTGTCTAATTTGACCTCCTGTCACTATCTCTCTGAGGTTAGGCGGGCGACTTACTGAGTACACGTTATTTTGTACTCATGCTACACTTGTTGTGCATTTTATTGCACAGGTACTTTCATAGCAATGTAGAGGATTCGGAGACTTAGGCGAGCTGCATCATCCGGAGGCGATCCGCAGCTGACAGAGTCTCCTTCGTACTGTATCTATTTCATTTAAATTTCCTTGTCCAGTTGTATTTCGGACAGGCTTGTAATGATTTTTGAATTCTTAGAAATTGCTCATGTACTTGTGACACCGGGTTCTGGGATATGTATTGGGATATAATTGCTTAAGTGAAATATTTAAATCACTGTTTTTAATTAACAAATTTTTATTTGATTATCATATAATAAAGTGAACGGAAATATTTTTCATAAATGTTAAAACCGGAAAGCTATTTCAATTAATTAATGTTTTGGCTTGCCTGACCTTGATGTTCGACGCCATCATGACCTTAGGGATTTTGGGTAGTGACAATTTCATTGGACTTTTAATGTGACTTGGCATGCCTTGTCATTTTGACACGTGCATGATCCTATTGGCTCTTTCGTTTGACTTGGCGCGCCACATCATTTGACACGTGGCACCAAACAGAGCCTCTAGGAAGATGACATCTTGGGCTTAATGAAGTGGGTTCATCACTTTAGCCCAATTAAATGGGCCAGCCCAATGGATTAAGACTTATTTATTTAATTCATAAAAATTGGACATATACAATTAATCCACTTATATTAGCCGAATAAATTTATTTGAACTAATATATCTTGAATTTCAAATATAGTCTCAATTATTCTATGAACTTAATTTTAATAAAATTTATATGTCTACAAATGCCTTCTACTTCAAGACTTGTCAGGAAGAACTTCTCAAACATAGAAGACTAGGCTTGAAGTACTTCAGCTGCCATGTAGGGTGTTTTCAGTATTTTAATGAAATTTGTCTCTTAAATAATTTGTACTTGATTGTTTTAAGGGTGTACATTTCTCTTTCCGGAAACAATCACACTTTGTTGCATGTCCCATGAGCACGTGTGAACAATTTGTTGAATGGATAGGCCCACTTTTAGCTTGTCGTCTCACACGAGTCCGGAACCAAAATGTGGTCATTTTTTACTCAAACGACCGAAATGCGTGAAAAAAAAAAATTAGTGACCAAAATATATATAGTACCCTTTTAAAGGGCGCTATACCTTAATGTTTGTTTTGAACGTTAAGGTATAGCGTCCTTTTAAAGGGAGCTATATGTATAAAGCCTTTTATACACATGGCGTAGGAAAAACAGATAAATAAACTTTAATGTACCAAAAGAGGAATGGATTGCTGGGTGGTGCAATGGTTAAAGGCTAGGTAATAAGTTGATTTGTCCTTGAGGTCCAAGGTTTGATTCCCTCTAGCCGCATTATTTTGTTTTCATATTTCTTTTTTAATTTTTTATTTCTTTTCATTATTTGGTTTTATCTAAATACTTTAATATTTATAATTACTTTTCAATGTAATTAAATTAATTTAATATTTGTTAAAAAATTATGATTTTTGAATTTATTTAAAGTAAGAAAAAAAAGAGAAGGCTTTTACTATTTCGTTAAAAAATCTATCGACATTTTTAATAGTTGTTATTTTGTATTATACGTAAAACAAAAATATTTTTTGTATTTTTCTATACAAAAAATATATATATAGCTTAATCTATTACTTGAATTATTTTATTTTTTGATATATTTCTTTTAATTTAGCTATTAATCAAAATTCTAATTATATTTTTTATATTTTTCCTGAAATGTATTTTTTATTTCTCCTTTTATTGCTTGGCTATTGTAATTATATTATCCATTTAAAATTTTAAATAAGAATATGGTTGTTCTTATAATCTATTAGGATTGTTATTTGCTAAGTAATGGAATATAATTCTTATATTCTTAGTTGGAAAACTAATTAAATGGTTGCACATAGATTAAATTGTTCACTAAATTTTTTTTCCACGCATTTTGATCTTTGAATAAAAAAGAAACCACATTTTGCTACCAGATTCCGTCTAGTTACATAGCTATTTTGCCTATGTGGGCTCCGCTCCGCTTCAAATTTATCAATTGGGCACCAGCAGTCGCACACGTTCAAATTCCCTTTTCGAGTAAAATAAGCTACTAGGCTCTTCCTAAAAAGCAAACGTGAAAATTTTAATGGATGAAAAAAGAAATCCAATTTTTTTGACAAGTCTTAGTGGGTGTTTGGACATAAGCATTGCGAAATTTCAAAAAAAGTGAACATGGTGTTTAACCGTTAAAGTTGTGTTTGGATTCGAGTATAATTTAGAGTTATTTTTTGAATTTTTCTCAATGATTTAAAGTGAAAATTTTGAAAAATAACTTTTTGGAGTTTTTAAAAAAAATTCATAAAATTCTGAAATTCAACATCAAGTAAAATTTGAAATATTCATGGCTAAACATTTATTACGAAAAAGTGAAAGGTTTCCAAGGAAAAGTAAAAAAAAAATAGTTTATGGTCAAACGGGTCCTTAATAACTAAGATTAACACTTTGTAGGCATATAAATTTTATTGGAATTAAATCCGTAAAATATTTTGGACTATATATTAAATTCAAGATATATTAGTCCAAATAAATACTACAGGCTAATATAATTGAATTAATTATATAAGTCCAACATATATGTATTAAATAAGTAAGTCTTAATCCATTGGGCTACAAATGATGAGCCCATTTCATTAGGCTCAATATGTCATCTTCCTAGAGACCCAGTTTGGTACCACATGTCAAATGATGTGACGCGCCTAGTCAAACAGAGGAGCCAATGAGATCATGCCACATGTCAAAATGACAAGGCACGCCAAGTCACATTAAAAGGCCAATGAAATTGCGCCACATGTGCAAGTGACATGTTCTGGCCAATCAAATGCGGCCATGTCACACTTCAATTTGATTGGTCGGAAAGAGTTTGTTCTTATCACAACTCTTCCCTCCCACAACTACAAATATGGGTCTTCATAACCTAGAAAAGACACCAGAAGTTATAACAAGAAGCAAGAGAGAGCTCGTGGATCAAATGTTGCGGACTTCTCTAAGAGCTACGAGCATTCAAGTGTTCTAAGGATTAAAAGATCAAGACGAAGATTCAAGAACAAGTTGCAAGCCCTTGGATAAAAAGTACGTCAGGATCAAGATCAAGCTTCAAGCACTTGGATTAAAATAAAATAAAATTCAAGATTATGCTCGGAGGATCTTTTATTTACCGTTGAAAGGAAGAATCAGAGGATTCATAGAGATTGTAACACTAAAATATTTAAAATAAAATACTACGATTGTGGCGATATTTTTAGGCTTGATTATATTTTCTCGACGCAATTTATTGTCTACAAATTTTGGCACGCCCAGTGGGACGATCTCTACCTCTCATCTCAACTTTTCAATCACGAAAGTTCAAGAACAACGAAATGGCTTCCAAGAAAATCATCTCCAGTTCAATTCCACCAAGGCTGCTAGTTCCAGGTTCTATGTTGATGTAAAAAACATACTCGCAGTTATCTTTGGAAGCTTTGGACCAGTTATGAGGAGCAAAGCAAGCTCGTTAGGACAACAAGCACCCCAATTTTCATCCACATCTACCCCTGTTTTCGTATTTTCATCCTCAAAAGGATCAAGATCTTCCACAAATGCAACCGAAGGAGGAAGTGATGTTGCTGAAAAGATCAAGAAAACTCTTGCTCTACTTGACCTCTATGGATCCAAGCACTCTGCTATGAAGGAAGATGATGACGCTTCAAGTAATGGATCCTCCCCACTTACACCATATAGTGTGAGAGAATCAATGATCAATCTGCGTGAAAATCCATGTTACTCTCCATCGTCCACGACAATCATGCAAGCCATGGTGACAAATACTTCATTTGTGGAGGAGCAGTTGGCAAAGTGCATGCACAGTTTCAACAGTTTGATGGTAAAGGCAATCCAAAGCAACATGTGGCGCACTTCGTTGAGACATGCAACAACGCTGGGACTTATGAAGATTACCTCGTCAAACAGTTTGTCCGCTCGCTAAAAGGAAATGCTTTTGATTGGTATACCGATCTCGAGGCAGGATCTATTGATAGTTAGGATCAACTAGAACAAGATTTCCTCAATCGCTTTTATAGCACAAGGCGCACTGTGAGCATGGTTTAACTCACAAATACTCGTCAATGGAAGAGTGAACCAATTACCGACTTTATCAAACGTTGGAGGAATGCAAGCCTCAATTGTAAAGACGGGCTTAGTGAAGCTTCTGGCATAGAGATGTGCGTCCCAGGTATGCATTGGGCATTGCGCTACATCTTGCAAGGTATCAATCCTATCACATTTGAAGAACTCTCAACTCGTGCACATGACATGAAATTGAGCATGGCCTTTGCTGGAAATGAAAGGCTGCCCATCTATGAACCTCGCAAAGGGAACGACAAGAAAGAAGTAAAAAAATGGAGCAAGTTTGTACCAAGATCTGAAAATAAAGAAGCTATGAATGTCAACACATCACCTGTGAAGTTCACGACGAAGGTGAGCAAGAAGCAGAGTATGAAATCCACTTCGTTTCAATATAATCCAAGTGGGAAATTGACTATAATAAATGCAAGAGAAAGAGTACCCATTTATGGATTCTGATGTGCCGGCTATTTTTGAAGAACTCCTCAAGTTAAATCTCATTGAGCTTCCGGAGATGAAGCGACCAAATGAAGCTGAGAAAATTGATGACCCAAATTACTGCAAATATCATCGACTTGTGAGCCACCTTCTGGAAAAGTTCTTTGTCTTCAAGGATAAAGTTATGGACTTGGCTCGTGAAAAGAAGATCGTGCTTGAATATGAGAAAGCAAGCGCAAACCAAGTCTCTATCATATTTGGCTCATTTAATCCAGACGAATTATGTAGTTCTAAAGAAAGTAAAGATGAAGAATTATTGGAGAACTACGAAGGTGAAGACAGTCAACCTGAGGATGATGAAGAATTGACGTTGGTGACTCGTCGTAGGCGCCACAAAAGGAGCCCACGAAAAGGATCAATGGAACAACCAACGAGGAAAATAATGGTGAAAAGACCTAGGAGATGGAACCCAGTTAAGCATGTAGAGAAAGTGAAAGTGGAGGTGCTCAACCCTCAAAAGCCACAACATCCAGTGACCTTGGAGGAGTTTTTACCAAGTTGGTTCCGCACGAAGATTTCCCGTGGGGGTATTGATGCCTCTTGTTGCCATACTAACGAAGGGAAAGAAAGGAATAATGACCTACCGTCGGTACCATCTTCGGAAAAGCTTATCGAGTCCACTCCTCAAGAAGTTAATGCTTATGAGGAAAAAGTCACGTTAACAAATGGAGATCTTCTGCTAGGTGACACGCCTCATAACCGCCCATTTTACCTAGTTGGATATATGCGTGATGAAAGGGTAAATCAAATTTTCGTTGATGGAAGATCCTCAATGAACATTTTTCCAATTCGCATTGTGAAAGAACTTGGTATTCCCATGAACGAACTCTCAGAAAGTCGTGTGATGATCCAAGGATTCAACCAAGGAGGGAAAAGAGCCATAGGTGCGATCAGGCTGGGAATCACCATTGAAGAATGCAATCAAGTGCATGGCTGGATGTGATCCATGCAAAGACTTCATACAATGTCTTGCTTGGAAGGCCTTGGATACATGAGAATAAAGTAGTTCCATCTACCTACCATCAATGTTTAAAATACTACGAGGGTGAAGTCGAGAAGAAGATAGTTGTCGATGATGCGCCATTCAGCGAGGCAGAGTCACACTTCGCCGATGCAAATTTCTACTTGAAGAACCACATTGTGAAGGAGCTAAAAGTTGATGATGGCATGAAAAGCAAGAATGACGAGCCCACAACTAAAAGAGCTGAGGTGACTATTGGTAAAGCCAAAGTTGTTACTGAGGAGGTACAACCCAATGTGAATAAATCTCATAGAGGGAATATTGCGTCTTATGGCAAGAAAGTAAGTCATGTGCTCCAATATGTCCCTAAAAGGAAGAAAGATGAAGGAGAATCGTCTAATCTCCAAACTAACATGCTAAAGGAGTTAACTCTTCCGGTAAAACGAATTGAGGCAGTAGAGTTGTCCTCGAAGCCGCTTGCAGGATTGTAGCCCAAAATCCTCTGCAGAAAGTGGCACTCCCTACAAAGCGGACAGATGGAGGTTTTGATCCTAACGCTTACAAGCTATTTGCAAAGGCTGGATACAATCCCAATGAGCCGTCAAAATTAGGGAAGCTCCCATCAGAAGCTACAACGAGTCAACCACGTGAAGGTTTGGGATACAAGCAACCATCACCAGTGCGCATCTCAATAAGAAGAGGGAGTAGCAATTATATCATTGTAGAAGATGAATTTGCCGCTTCTAACAGGCCTTCCGTCTTTGACCGACTTGGAAAATCAATTGTGAGAACTTCCGTCTTTGAGAAATTGGGTCCATTAAAGAAGGGGAATAAGTTTCAGAGAAATTATCGAAATACAAGAACACCCGCTTCGCCCAAAATTCAGAAGATCTCTAAAAATTTCCAAAGTTTGGTTCCTTCTACAATGAAGCGACAAACAAAAGTCATGGTTTTGTGTGATGAAGTACTGAAGGTGAAGCCATACACTGTGGTCTACACTAAAGAATGTGATGAAGAAGAAGAAAGCGTGGTTTCTTCGTATCATGTTACTGCACAAAGCGAGCAAGGTGTTTTATCTCTTATGAAGGATGATGAGAAATTGGACGATGTTTCGCCATGTTATCACATATCCTTCAACGATGGGGACCCTCAAGAAGATGAAGATGTGAAAGATGCTCCCCCGGAACTTGGAGAAGGGGTGAAGGCAACGGTTTATGCCTTAAAAGAAGTTAACCTTGGCACTGATGAAGAACCAAGACCCACCTACCTAAGTGCTTTACTTGAAATTGACGAAGAAAACACTTATATTGAATTACTCAAGGAGTTTAGGGATGTCTTTTATTGGAGTTACAAAGAAATTCATGGCTTGGACCCTAAAGTGACAGTCCATCACCTTGCGGTCAATAATGGCGCTCGTCCTGTTAAGCAAGCTCAAAGGCGTTTTAGGTCGGACTTGGTTCCCTGGATTGAAACCGAAGTTAACAAACTCATCGAAGCTGGATTTATTCGTGAAGTTAAAAGTATTGTCCCTGTAAGGAATAAAAATGGCCAAATTCGAGTGTGCGTTGACTTTAGGGATCTTAACAATGCATGTCCGAAAGATGAGTTCCCCCTTCCCATTCCAGAACTGATGATCAATGCTACTACTGGGTACGAGGCAATTTCATTTATGGACGGTTCATCAGGTTATAACCAAATTCGCATGGCGCCAAAACATGAAGAGCTTACTGCATTCCGTACCCCCAAGGGTATTTATTGCTACAAGGTAATGCCTTTTGGCTTGAAGAACGCTGGTGCTACTTACCAAAGAGCTATGCAGAATATCTTTGATGACCTTCTCCACAAGAATGTCGAATGTTATGTTGATGACTTGGTGGTGAAATCGGGAAAGAAAAGCGACCACTTGAAAGACCTGAGAATGGTGTTTGAGTTGCTCCGGAGATACCAACTTAGGATGAATCCATTAGAATGCGCCTTTGGAGTTACCTCCGGAAAGTTCTTGGGTTTCATTGTCCGACATCGAGGGATTGAAATTGATCAAGCTAAAGTAGATGCAATCTTGAAAATGCATGAGCCCCACAATATTTATGAATTGAAAAGTCTGCAAGGAAAGCTAGCATACCTTAGGAGATTCATCTCAAACCTAGCTGGGAGGTGCCAACCGTTCAACTGCCTTATGAAGAAAGGTGTCCCTTTCAAATGGGACCAAGCGTGTAACAATGCCTTTGAGAGCATTAAATCCTACCTGATGAAGCCTCTAGTTTTGCAGCCCCTATACTTGGAAAGCCGTTGATAATATACATTTTAGCACAAGAAAGGTCTGCTGGAGCGCTATTGGCCCAAGAAAATAGTAAAGGAAAAGAAAAATCCCTTTACTACTTGAGCATGATGATGACACCAAATGAGCTGAATTATTCGCCAATTGAAAAGTTATGTTTGGCGCTAGTCTTCTCAATCCAAAAGTTGAAGCACTACTTTCAAGCTCATGTCGTTCGTTTGGTTTCTAGAGCAAATCCCATCAAGTTCGTGATGTCAAAACCTGTCCTTAGTGATCGACTAGCATGGTGGTACCTCCAGTTTCAACAATTTGAAATCGTGTACATCCCACAAAAGGCTATAAAAGGACAAGCGTTAGCGGACTTCCTTGAAGATCACCCTATACCTGATGATTGAGAGCTAACTAACGAACTACCTGATGAGGACGCCATGGTCATAGAAGTTCAGCCACTATGGAAGATGTACTTTAATGGTGCTGCACATCGCGGAGGAGCTGGTGCTGGCGTAGTATTTGTCACTTCTCAAGGTGAAGTTCTGACCTACTCTTTTACGTTGACGCAACTCTGCTCTAACAACGTTGAGTATCAAGCACTAATACTTGGGCTTGAGATGGCTGTCGAAATGAGCAGTTGCAATTGCAAGTCTTTGGTGACTCTCAGTTAGTGATCAATCAGTTTCTGGGTAGTTACGAGGTCAAGAATCCTGAACTACGCCCATATCATGATTACACAAAAAAGTTAATGGGGTGGCTCGGTGATGTGACTATTCAGCACGTGCCAAAGAAAGAAAATAAGAAGGCTGATGCTTTAGCTGCCCTAGCTTCAACATTAACCATGCATGATCAAGCACAAGTTACTGTCTGCCAAAATGGGTAGTACCGTTGCCAAATGAGGCTGAAGGTGAAGAAAATGAACTCAAGCATCTTGTCGTTGTTTCTGAACTTGAGAAATAAGAATGGTGACAACCCATTATCGACTACTTATGCTATGGGATACTTCCGGAAAATCCGAGGACAAGGACTGAAATCCGTCGTCGTGCACCTTGATTCCTTTACTACAAAGATACTCTATACAGAAGGTCGTTCGAGGGAGTACTCTTGCGATGCTTAGGGGAAGAAGAAGCACTCCAAGCTTTGCAATAGGCACATTCTGGGGTATGTGGGTCACACCAGTCTGGACTAAAGCTCCACTTCCATATAAAAAGGATGGGATATTATTGGCCAACAATAATAAAAGATTGCTTGGACTACGCTCGAAGATGCAAGGCTTGTCAATTCCATGCGAATTTTATTCATCAACCTCCTGAAGTGTTGCACCCGACTATTGCATCCTGGTCGTTTGACGCTTGGGGATTGGATGTTGTTGGACCACTGCTAAAGTCCTCTGGTGGGCACCTATACATCTTGGCTGCAACTGACTACTTCTCAAAATGGGCTGAAGTTGTTGCTCTTAAGGAGGTGAAGAAGGAAAATGTTGCAAGTTTCATCCGAGTAAACATTATCTATCGCTTTGGCCTTCCTCGTTACATAATAACGGATAATGGCAAGCCATTCGACAATAGGTTGATGAACAAGATTTGTGAACTCTTTGGCTTCAAGCAACGTAACTCTTCTATGTACAATGTGGCCGCCAATGGTCTAGTTGAGGCATTCAACAAGATACTATGCAACTTGTTAAAGAAAGTCGTCTCCAAATCCAAAAGGGATTGGCATGACCGTATGGAGGAAGCTCTGTGGGCATATAGGAAAACTCACCGCACGCCAACACAAGTGACCCCTTATGCACTCGGTTATAGAGTTGAAGCCGTCTTGCCACTTGAGCGTCAAATACTTTCATTACGACTGGCTATTCAAGAAGGGATCACTGACGAAGAAAATGCTCGACTTCGATTAGTAGAGTTGGAGGCTCTTGATGAGAAGAGGTTGGAAGCTCAACAGAGTCTTGAATGTTATCAAGCTCGATTGTCTCGCGCCTTCAATAAGAAAGTTCGCCCGAGATCCTTTCAAGTAGGAGATCAAGTCCTTGCCATACGAAGACCCATTATTACTTCCCATAAACTTGTAGGGAAGTTTACTTCAAAATGGGATGGGCCATATGTGGTACAAGAAGCTTACTCAAGTGACGCTTACAAGCTGGTTGATGCAGATGGCATGAGAATCGGCCTTACCAATGGCAAATTTTTAAAGAAGTATTATCCTTGGAGTTGTTACGCTCCTTGACGCATGAGCCTAAACTGCATGTTCCTACACTCCTGGCCCGCATGAGTCTAAACTGTACACGGACCACCTAAAAAAGTAAAAAAAAAAAAAGAGTCCGCTAGGTTGAAAACCTCGAAAAAGGCGACCTAGGCAAAAGTTAGGACATAAAAAAAAAGTCCGCTAGGTTGAAAATCTCAAAAGAGGCGGCCTAGGCAAAAGTTAGGACATAAAAAAATTAATAAAAAAAAAATACCCATTCTGAACTACGGTATGACTTGATCCTCTTCACCGAGGTACGTAGGCAGCTTAGAGTTTCATTCTGAGTTCAGTCGCATGAGTTCAAAAAATACATAGTGCCCCCATCGTGTTCAAATAAAGTACGATGAAATGTAATCCATTCAACCACCACTTGAAAATCGAGTTGAGATACCATTTTTCTGTTAAACATTGGATCCCATTTGATTTAAAGGGGGCAAGCTGCTATGGTAAAATAGTGTCTTCACTGAAATGATGGCAATGTTTGCATCAAAGTCTGGGGATTCGTTATGTCTTCATGTTCACATAATCTTCAAGTTTGTTGGACTTCATTATTCGCTCACCGCTAAAAAATAAGGGATATTGAATTTTGACTGATAGCAAGAAAAATGTCTTGTGACTTCGAGGCTTCCATACCAAAACACAAAAGTTTTGGCGAAGTCACGCCACTTCGAAACTGTCGGTATATCAAAATATGAGGTTGATTTCGAAATATTAGCTGAAACTATTCTTAAAGTATTAAATCTTATATTTTGGAGATGTTTTATATTTTGAAGTCTCATTTTCATAAAATCAAACGGTTTGTGATTTCGACGTTCCTACATCAAGATACAAATTTTTGGGTGAAGTCGCGCAAATCTGAGACTATCAACTTCTCAGAATCTAAAGTTAGATTCAAAATAATATATGTGACGATTCTCAAGTTATTTGATTTTGAATTTTAGATATGTCCTATCTCGAAGTCTATTTTCCATAAAATCAAGTGATTCATGATTTTGACATTCCTACATCAAGATATAAAAGTTTTGGTGAAGTCGCGCAAATATGAAATGGTCAACATGTCGGAATCTAAAGTTAGATTCAAACTAATATCTGGGACGATTCTCAAATTGTTTGATCCCGAATTTTAGATGTGTCTTATATCTCGAAGTCTATTTTCCGTAAAATCAAGTGTTTCATGATTTCGACATTCTTACTTCAAGATATAAAAGTTTTGGTGAAGTCGCGCAAATCTGAAATGGTCAACGTGTCAGAATCTAAAGTTAGATTCAAACTAATATCTGGGACGATTCTCAAATTTTTTGATTCCAAATTTTGGATATATCTAATATCTTGAAGTCTATTATTCATAAAATCAAGCAGTTCATGATTTCGATATTCCTACATCAAGATATAAAAGTTTTGGCAAAATTGCGGAAATCTGAAATTGACAGCGTGGTGCAATATAAAGTTGGTTTTAAAATGTTGCTCGGGATAATTCTGAAGGCGCTTTTTTTTTAATAAAGGTTTTCGTTGCAGGTGCTCGTCTCAAATTTTTAAAGGCATTTGAAGTTTTTAAGTCTTTCGTTCCGAACTTTTAAAAGGTATTCGTCTCGAACGTTTAAAGGCATTCGAATTTTTAAAGGTTTTCGTTGCGAACCTTTAAAGGTGTTCGTCTCGAACTTTTAAAGGCATTCGGATTTTTAAGGTTTCATTCCAAACTTTTAAAGGTATTCACTGTGAACTTTTAAAGATCTTGACCATGAGCTTTTAAGTATCTTTGCACGAACTTTTATGGGTCTTTGCCCCAAATTTTTAAGGTCTTCATCGCAAACTTTTAAGGATCTTCTCCACGAATTTTAAAGGTCTTCATCGCGTGCTTTTAAAGTCTTCACCGCAAACTTTTAAAGGTCTTCGCTGTGAACTTTTAAAGATCTTCACCACGAGCTTTTAAGGATCTTTACGCGAACTTTTATGGGCTTCGCCGCAAATTTTAAAGGTCTTCATCGCGTGCTTTTAAAGTCTTCACCGCAAACTTTTAAAGGTCTTCGCTGTGAACTTTTAAAGATCTTCACCACGAGCTTTTAAGGATCTTTACGCGAACTTTTATGGGCTTCGCCGCAAATTTTAAAGGTCTTCATCGTGAGCGTTTAAAGGTCTATGTCTCGAACTTATAAAGGACTTCGTAGTTTTACGAAGTTAATTCTAAAAAGAAAAAAGAGACAACAGAGTAAAACAAAGAGGAAAGCACAATAAAAGAAGAAGAAATTACCTTCGCGTCAATGCTTCTGAGTCCAGAAAAATAGCCTCAAGTAGCTTGCAAATACTGCGAATTGATGCTCAACAAATACGAGCATATGGGTTTATATAGATTGTGGAGAGAAAGAATTAATAATACGTGATTCGATGTGGGATCAACTATGCGGTGATTTAACTCTTCTGTTCCCAAGTTGAAGTAGGAGACGTAAATCGAATCCTTAATGGATTCTAAGTTGGAGACGACATGTAGTGTACAATTTGAATGGGTTCTAAGTTGTAGACTTCACCTAGAATTACAATAATGCTTCAAGCTTCATGCTTCCAACTGAAAATAAAAAACGGAAAAGTCAAGAAACTAGGAATCTAAAGTCATCTATTTGAAATTATATAGGGATGACAGATTTTCCCTATTCTAAAGACTCCATAGTCAACACGGTCCCTTCAAGCAAATTAGAATTCTAGTTGATGTTTTTCAATTAGAATTTCAAGGATTTGAATCTATTCCTTCAGCGGATACTTAGAATCCAAAACTTTAAGGATACGTCCTCATGTCATAATAAATTCATAATTCAAGCCTATTTTCCAAAACAACAAAAAATTAGAAATTTGACTAGTCTTGAAGTAGGTGGCATTTGTAGGAATGCAAACTTTATTGAATATAAATTCAATAAAATATTTGGTCCATTTTAAATATATTAGTCTAAATAAACATTATGGACTAATATAATTGAATTAATTATATAAATCCAATATATATGAGTTAAATAAATAAGTCTTAATCCATTGGGATAGCCCATTTAATGGGGCTAAATGGATGAGTCCATTTTATTAGGCCCAATATATCATCTCCCTAGAGGCCTAATTTTGTGCCACGTGTCAAATGACGTGGCACGTCAAGTCAAGCGGAAGAGCCAATAGGATCGTGTGATGACCCAAAAGGTCATCCCGTATATTTCTAGCTAATTCTATGTTCTGAGGTCGTGAAAACCTCCTTCTATATCACCTTGATTTGAGTGCGCAGCCCGGGCGTGTAGTCAGGAAGCCTTTATGTGAAAAACTGATAAAAATAATAATTTTTGTGTTAGAAATTTGAATAAAGTTGACTTCGGTCAACGTTTTTGGTAAACGGACCCGGACCCGTGATTTGACGGAACCGGAGGATCCGTAGGAAAATATAGGACTTGGGCGTATGCCCGGAATCGAATTCCGAGGTCCCAAGTCCGAGAAATGATTTTTTAAAGAAAATTATTTTCTAAAAAATATAAAGGTTTTTGAAAATGAAATTTGAGGTGAAACCTATGGTATCGGGCTCGTATCTTGGCTCCGGAACCCGGAATAGGTTCAATATGTTTTATATGTGTTATCTGTGAAATTTGGAAATAAACGGACTTAGTTTGACGTGATTCGGACCTTAAATGCAAAATTGGATGTTTAAAGAAGCTTTGAGAAATTTCATTGATTTTGAGGTTTAATTCGATGTTTATGATGTTATATTGGTGATTTGATTACTCGAATAGGTCCATAGGATGTTTTTGAGGTTGTGTGCATATTGAGTTTTGAGTTTCGGGTAGGTGTCGGGGTGTGAAAACATAGAAAATATGGTGTTTAAAGCTTTTTCTGGTGTCCAGGTATTTTACCACATGCGAACACACTCAAGGGAGTGCGAACGCACAGGGTCATAGAGGTCTTGGGGCTCTGGGTAGGCAGTACTCTATGCGAACGCACCATGTCAAGTGTGAACGCGGAGGGCTGTGTAGGACCTACTGTGCGAACGCAGGGGTTGGGGTGCGAACACACAGTGGTAGAGGGGACCTGGGGGAGGGGGGGTAGTAATTACCCTGTGCAAACGCGGAACTTAGCACACGAACGCATAGGCATTCCCTGTTAACCCTGTGCGAACGCGGAGTTTTGGCCGCGAACGCACTGTGTATTTTCGCCCAGTGATTTTAAGTGTCAAAAATAGAATTCATTTCAGGATTAAACCCATTTTTCTTAAACTTCTTCTTCTCCACTCCTCTTGGGCGATTCTTGGGAGACTTCTTCACCATAATCATAGGAAAGTAATCATTAACTGGTTTCCTTCCATTTCTCATCAACATCTATTATATTTTAGGCCTAAAAACATGAAATCAAAGGTAGAAATTGGGATTTTTGGGTAGAGTTAGGGCTTTATGAATTTTTGAGAATTTGACCTTGTTTTGGGGTCGGATTTCAAAACAAATTATATATTCGGGCTCGGGGGTGAATGGGTGATTGAGTTTTGGTCCGAACCTCGTGTTTTGACCAAGCGGGTCCGGGGTCGACTTTTGAAATTTTTGGAAGAATGTTGGGAATTCTATAATTAAGCATTGGAATTGAATTGTTTAGCATTTATTGATGTTATTGGGTCAATTATGTCTGGATATGATTGTTTCAGAGTCGGATTCGAGA
Organism: Nicotiana paniculata; assembly: GCA_005239505.1. Classification (NCBI taxonomy): domain Eukaryota; kingdom Viridiplantae; phylum Streptophyta; class Magnoliopsida; order Solanales; family Solanaceae; genus Nicotiana; species Nicotiana paniculata. Next base: position 36,362 of record ML360696.1, read on the forward strand.
GGAAAAGCAGTGCTAGAGGCTTGATTTGAATTCTTGGAGTCGAGGTAAGTATCTTGCCTAACCTTGTGTGGGGGAACTACCCCTTAGGATTGAGTCTTCCTTGTTGATTGTAGTCCGAGTATGCGAGGTGACGAGTGTGTACTCGTACTTATTTTCTATTACATTGCCCTTTTAGGATTTGTAGATTCTTATATTACCTGTGTATGATTTGTAATTGTTACACTT